>JAYESA010000014.1:139752035-140022035 GCA_036927795.1 Iris macrosiphon
AATATAGTACTTATATACTCATATACATACATATATATAATATTTATTTACATTTATATATACTTTAATACTTTATATATATACATATATATATATACATAATATATATATACTTAATATATATATATATAAGTAGTATATATACATAATATTCATAATATACATATACTTATATACTTAATATATACTTTATATATACTTAATATATACTTTATATATATATATATATATATATATATATATATATATATATATATATATATATATATATATATATATATATATATAAACATAATATACATATAATATACATATACATAATAATATTTATGTATAATACATATATTATATATATACATAATACATATAATATACATATATACATATAATAATACATAATAATATTTATATATAATACATATAATATACATATATACATACGATAATATACAATAATATTTATATATAATACATATATTATATATATATACATTTAATATACATATATACATATAATAATATAATATAATAATATAATATAATAATATACGTATACTTATATATATATATATATATATATATATATATATGAACAATTATTTTATTCTTTATTTTAGGATTAATATTATCCCTTAACAAAGTATTGTTATCATTAGGGTGTAAACAGCATCAGTCTTAGTGACTTGAGTATTGTCTGTAGAATTAGTCTCAGTTTTAACAGCATTAATTATTTCTTACCGTTGAGACTCAGTCAGACAATTATTCCACCAACCTCTAAGAGTTCCGGTAAAACCGCAAGTAATAAATTGTGCAGTTTCTTTATCATTATTACCAACAGCTTTGGCAACATTAGAGTACATCATCATTCGATGTAGTTGGTCATGAATCTGTTTATCAGTAAGACCATCTATGTTCCATTCATAGATATCTCCTCCACTGTAATGATTTTGTATTATTGTATCATTTTCTTCAAATAATACATCAGTAGGAGTTGGCCTTTGATAATAATATTTTAGTAGATTCGGCTTGCCATATTTCATAGCCTGAATCTGAGAATTATTAATAGGTTTAGATTCAACAAAAGATTGTTGAATAGCATCAATTTGCTCAGAATTTATTTCTTCTTCTTCGTCGGAATTATCCTTAAAAGAAGTATCATCATCAGTTAAAGGTTTATCAATAACCTGAAGTTGATGATTCTTTTCAGATTGCTGAAGTATTTCTTCTTTTGCAAATTGTTGCTTTGCATATGCTACTAATTCTCGTAATTCCATTTCTTCAGCATTAATTGTCTGAAGATTAGTCTTTTTAAACCGAGCTATTAGCTCCTTGATATCCTCTCTAGTAACTTCAGGAGTTTTCCTGACTTTAAATTCCTTAACCTCAGGTGGAGGTTTAATGGGAATATTAGAGGTCTCCCTTAAAGAAGATTTTCCAGTTTTAATAGAAAAATCGAATTTCTTAATAACATCAATTTGATGCAAGACTTTATCTAAAGCCGTTTCAATTCTAGTCAATTGTTGACCCATAATTTGAATAGAAACATTAGTATAATTATTTTGTTTAATTACCTTTTGTAATTCTTTAATTATTACTTCTTTGCTTTCAATAGTATTAGCAAAAGAAGTAGCATCAATTTTATCCGGCATATTTTTAACCGTGAGTTTAATTGACTCATTTGGGAGATACATTGATCTAGTAAGACCACTACTTGTACCTTCATTGGTACTCCATACTTTATAGTATTCTTCTAACACATTAAGTTGTGCTAATTCTTTAGTAACATGGTCTTGAACAAACCATTCAGTAAAAGGTATTAGACATTTTAATCTTTCTAGATAATTGTAAAATTCATCTTTCAATTCATATCTCTTTTAAAGAGAGTATGTTTTTTCAAACCATTTACGAAATTTTTTATCTTCATAGTACATTCTATTGAGAATGTCCCTTACTTCTTTATTGGTTGTAAAAACCATTAAATAGAAGTAAATTCCATTTCCGACATTGTCGGTGAGTTTTCTTTGTTTTTTCCTTTATACAAGGAATGAGCTATGGCATTATCAGATATTTGAATCTTATCTATTTCTTCTTTATTAGAAGATGTAGACCCTATTGTTGAGGGTAAAGGTTTTCTACTAGATATTGAAAGTCTTGATATTTCTTGTGGAGTAAATCTTACTTCCACCTCACCATCGTGAGTTTGAATTATTTGATCAATTTCTGTATCCACAATAGGTTGTGGTAATACAGCTTGACTCAGAATCCATTCTTTAGGAAAGTTAATTTCATCCCATCTTATTATTCTATTTGTAGCTACATTGGATGTCAACAAATTAGTTTCAATCAAAGTAGTCTTTCCAGGCTTAGTAATATGCTTAGCCTTCGGGGCAATGGTATTCATTACCTTATAATGGACTCTATAGATTATTGCTATAGTTTCAGATTCAGGAAGAAAATTATATCCATTTGTCTTTAAATTTAGAGTAACAGCATCATATAGATGATGATCTGTTAAAGACAAAGTTAAATTTGGATAAACATTAAAATAAACTGGACCATGGCAAAGACTAGTTTGCATAACTCCCATTAAGGATTGACTCCAGTCTAAACATCTGGCATCTCTAAGAGATGTCATAATTGAAGCATTTAACCCTGGTAGAGTTAAAGGTTTAAATGCAATTTGAATTAATCCTATGTGAACATAATTATAGGCTTCTCTAACATGCCCAATATCTTCTTCACTTATTAATTTAAGCGAATGTTCTGTGTTATTCACAGAAACAGTTCTTTCCATTGTTTTAATGGAAATGGATGATTTAAAGTCAAAAGTACCTATTTGATAAATTTCTTTTGGCTTTACATTTGGAATCGTCCATTTATTAAGTTCCTCCATTTCAGAGGGATACTCAACATAATTATAGCATTTTTCAAAAGTACCTATTTTTCAAAGATTTACCCATAGAATTGTGAAAGCCAGAATTTATTACAAGTCTAGGAACCAATAAGAGAGCCCTTACTAAGGGTAAATCTTTGAAAAATGCTCAAAATGTTGAGTATCCCTCTGAAATGGAGGAACTTAATAAATGGACGATTCCAAATGTAAAGCCAAAAGAAATTTATCAAATAGGTACTTTTGACTTTAAATCATCCATTTCCATTAAAACAATGGAAAGAACTGTTTCTGTGAATAACACAGAACATTCGCTTAAATTAATAAGTGAAGAAGATATTGGACATGTTAGAGAAGCCTATAATTATGTTCACATAGGATTAATTCAAATTGCATTTAAACCTTTAACTCTACCAGGGTTAAATGCTTCAATTATGACATCTCTTAGAGATGCCAGATGTTTAGACTGGAGTCAATCCTTAATGGGAGTTATGCAAACTAGTCTTTGCCATGGTCCAGTTTATTTTAATGTTTATCCAAATTTAACTTTGTCTTTAACAGATCATCATCTATATGATGCTGTTACTCTAAATTTAAAGACAAATGGATATAATTTTCTTCCTGAATCTGAAACTATAGCAATAATCTATAGAGTCCATTATAAGGTAATGAATACCATTGCCCCGAAGGCTAAGCATATTACTAAGCCTGGAAAGACTACTTTGATTGAAACTAATTTGTTGACATCCAATGTAGCTACAAATAGAATAATAAGATGGGATGAAATTAACTTTCCTAAAGAATGGATTCTGAGTCAAGCTGTATTACCACAACCTATTGTGGATACAGAAATTGATCAAATAATTCAAACTCACGATGGTGAGGTGGAAGTAAGATTTACTCCACAAGAAATATCAAGACTTTCAATATCTAGTAGAAAACCTTTACCCTCAACAATAGGGTCTACATCTTCTAATAAAGAAGAAATAGATAAGATTCAAATATCTGATAATGCCATAGCTCATTCCTTGTATAAAGGAAAAAACAAAGAAAACTCACCGACAATGTCGGAAATGGAATTTACTTCTATTTAATGGTTTTTACAACCAATAAAGAAGTAAGGGACATTCTCAATAGAATGTACTATGAAGATAAAAAATTTCGTAAATGGTTTGAAAAAACATACTCTCTTCAAAAGAGATATGAATTGAAAGATGAATTTTATAATTATCTAGAAAGATCAAAATGTCTAATACCTTTTACTGAATGGTTTGTTCAAGACCATGTTACTAAAGAATTAGCACAACTTAATGTGTTAGAAGAATACTATAAAGTATGGAGTACCAATGAAGGTACAAGTAGTGGTCTTACTAGATCAATGTATCCCCCAAATGAGTCAATTAAACTCACGGTTAAAAATATGCCGGATAAAATTGATGCTACTTCTTTTGCTAATACTATTGAAAGCAAAGAAGTAATAATTAAAGAATTACAAAAGGTAATTAAACAAAATAATTATACTAATGTTTCTATTCAAATTATGGGTCAACAATTGACTAGAATTGAAACGGCTTTAGATAAAGTCTTGCATCAAATTGATGTTATTAAGAAATTCGATTTTTCTATTAAAACTGGAAAATCTTCTTTAAGGGAGACCTCTAATATTCCCATTAAACCTCCACCTGAGGTTAAGGAATTTAAAGTCAGGAAAACTCCTGAAGTTACTAGAGAGGATATCAAGGAGCTAATAGCTCGGTTTAAAAAGACTAATCTTCAGACAATTAATGCTGAAGAAATTGTTTCCACCTCGACTGCCTGCTTGTAGGAAATATTGGTTTCTTCAGGGTCTTGAATTTTAATGCCTCTATTAGAGGGCTTTCCTTTTCCAAGAACAGTTTTCTTGGACTGGTATCGAAACTCATTGGAGTCCGAAGTCATGGGTCGAGGAACCCATGGTTGCTTCCCCTTATCCTTCCTATGCATGGTTACATATATACATATAATAATATAATATAATAATATAATATAATAATATACGTATACTTATATATATATATATATATATATATATATATATATATATACATATACATATACATATACATATAAATCTAGGGGAGGGTGTACCTGTGTCGTGTCCAGGAGGGTGTGTGTCCGTACTAGGTCGTCGCCGGTCGGGGGGGGGAGGGAGCTAAGGCGGGGGGAGGGGTCGTGCACAGCAGCAACAGCAGCTGTAGCGGTGGCTGGGACGGTAGCCGAGGGTGGTCGTCGGCGGGGGAAAGGTCGTGGGTGGTCGGGGGTGACGGTAGTTGTAAACCCATCACCCAAAATTAGGGCTACTTAGCATAGATAGAGATATTAGGTCTAATTAGAATCCAATTAGAATTAGAACACGACAATTATTTAATTATGCGATATTTTATATCGTTTAGCGCACCTTACCGTTGCTTCGATAATAGGAGCACCTCACTAGCCATTGTCTTTCTACAAATTTCTCCACCTCATCCTATACATGCCCACCTACTATTCTGACCTTTGTGTAACCTACAATTATGCCTTCTTGTGCTACATTTTAGTCGCACAATAAATTTCGCGAACGTTATTATTGTAATTCTAAATAAATACGACTCTGTACCCTTGTGCGTTCCAATCTAAATTGGAGACACAATCCTGACCGTTTTATACAACCCGAATTTTATTAATATTCTATATTGTACCCTCTACGTCCCTGACACATGTGTCCCACCTAATTTTAATCCCATGTACTTCCAATTAATTTTAGAATATCATTTACACCAATTTTAATTAAATTGATGTAAGGACCCAACTTGACCCAAAACTAGACCCAACACCAAACCAAACCCCCCATTTATACCCTCAACCTTTATACTAAACACCAAATATCCTCTTCAACCAATACAGTACACCAAATATGGTAGTTTCTCTCATTAAATCCCAAAACCTACCTCCTGTGCAATTTTCTAATTGTTGGGGACTTAATTGCAAAAGTGCAGTGAGGTGTCACCATCCTATTGGTTTAAATCAAATAAAGAACCAAACCCTCTCCCCTTTGACCCTTCAACCCTCTCCCTCTCTCCTCCTTTTTGTTGTAATTTTCTCCATGTTGAATCATGGCCATCCATTTTAAATGGAGCCATCCCCACCACACAACACCTTCCTATATGTATATATAAATAATTCCTCGAACCCTTTTCCCAAAGCAAACCCCATCCCCATGTGTACTTGGTCGGCCCTAATCCCTAGGTAGCCATCTTCTTCCTCATACAAAACTCTCCCTCTCTATTATTATTTTACATCACCACCATTAGCAAACATCAAATCGAAAACCCTAACCCAACCCTATTCATCACCCTTACCTTCACCCTCAACTCCGGCCACCCTCATCGGAGCAGCCTGCAACCCCTCCACCACCGCCGTACAGCACAGCCATCGTTCCCGTCAATACCACCACCATCTCCTTCTTCAACCTCCTTCAACCCCGACCTCATCCCCGGTGGCCCCGAGCTGCTGCACCAAGCCACCTCGACCCGCTGTCCCTGCTCCCTTCTCCATCTTCTTCCTCTCATGGTCGTCTTTCTACCATCGTTGAAGAACACGACTGCCCCAACGCCTATGACTCTGTGAAACGGAACCTGTTCGCGTGCGCGGGTCCCTTTGGCCGATGCCTCATCACTCTGGCGGCCCTCATTCCAGTGAACCTTGCCACCTTCCGTCGCGTGCATCCACCGCAATCGCTTACGCAGGCGCAGTGGCAAGACAGCATAAACCCATGCACTGGGAGAAGCCTAGCCGACGATAATAACCGTGCAACCAATCACTGCTGTTTTCGGCCGTGCCTCCATGCGAGCAATCTCCGCGAGCGTTGCCACCCCATTGCTGCATGACGACGAACACTCAGTCGACTCTGCGCAAGCGTGAGCTACAAGTCAGAGCCGCAAGAACCAGTTCTGTAAATCGTACTTCCATGTTGAACTCGCCTGCTTAGAGTGTCGACCTTCTTAAAACGCTGACAACTTCGCCTTTATATATATAACGTTGCCATGCCTTTCCACTCGTCGTTGCAAATCCACCCTATACCAATATTGCTTTCCGCCAACCCATCACCATCTTCACCATCATTGAACATATGGACCGATCGAATAAGAAAAGGAAATGAGTAGCAACAGTACTTAAAGAAGCCAAACACCAAGTGGATGGAGTAGCTAAAGAAGGAGAAAGGTTTAAGCTAGCGGGACCCACCCAATTAGCTAAAGCATAGTCAACATAAAGAAAGAAGAGAAGCAGCCATTTGCTATTGTGGGACAAAGTATATCTATTATTTTGCATGCTCCCTATCAAAAAGAATTTTGAGGACTCTTGAAGTATTGTACTCTCATACCCAAGATCGCGAAGTCTGATATGTAATCGAGGACATATCAAATTGTTCGGCGTGACTTCAGGAGCAGGTTATTGGTACTACGCAGCTTCTTGCCAGGCAAGTATACATTGCCTTTGTTGTACTATTTAAATCTTAGTTATTATTTAGCTGCTTGTTTATTGTTTTAGCTATTATAACTGTGCGCGTCCGAGAGAGACTCGGGTGCAGTCAACGAATGCGTTGACGTTAGGACGTGTCCGACCTAGTGTCTAGTAGACCCACCTAAAGTTGTGGAGTTATTGGTATGACTCCCCAGGCCTTGACACGTATCATTACATGTCACAGAGTGAGTTCATGTAGGGACGCGTGTCTCATACTCGACTGGCCATCGGTGTGAGCAACACGTGTAACGGTATTTAGCGTAGTATTTAGTTCTTTAGAGACTTGCATTATAGTACGAGATATCCGTGTCGTGTTCACGACTTGTATATCTACATTGGGCGGGGAGGACGACTTGTAGGCGTATGGGACACCCACTCCCTCTATGCAGATTCTACACTCGACGGAGTGATATGGACGTTATATACTATGCAGATTCCCCATTCTTCGGAGCGGTAGGACGTTATTATATTGCAGTACGCCCTTGTATTGGGGGCATATATGGCATATACTAGCCAGTCATGTCGATTGATGAATTACGTCAGCATATGTCTAGCCTACACTTTCCCATACACTCAAGTTGTCCTCAAGTTGCATTTCACTTAGATGGTTAGGTCACCCTGGAGTTTTTTTATAGTATTTACATTATGGCTTGCTTTTATGTATCTTGTTATGTCCCTCTGAGGACCTGGTACCTTTCCAGGTGTATTGTTCATGAGTATTTACAGGAGCACAGATTCGGACTGGCTACTTATATTGCGAGAGGTCTTCTCTTCGAGCCTCATGATTGTTAGAGGTTGTATTTATATTGTATTTATCTTGTTTACTCTTTATTCTAGTTCGGCAGTGGATTTGTTTCCATTCTACTGTCATCTTTAGATACTTTTTATAGAGATCTAGTTTCATAGCTATTGGCCATTTAATTATATTAATTTTATGGATGAGATCTAGATTATACCATGTGAGTTGTGATGGATTTTATACCACTGATGAATTATTATTCATATTACAGTGTACGTGTGTTATGGTTTCCATATATTGGAGTGCCATATTTATACGGCTGGCATGCTTACGTGTCCTAGTTCTACGTATTTTGGGACTGGGGTATGACATGTTTTTAGTGGTGGCCCATACAGGTCAAGAGCATATTGTCTCGGTTACGTTACTGTACCGGGCAAGCCTGCAAATAGGATTAGAATATAGGATCTCATCCACATCTGACTATGACTCATCTTCCTTCTAATCCATTCTATTTGAATGATTGCATCCTGTTTGATTCATGTGCATCCCTGATAGTTCCATGAGTGTAGCCTTCTCCTAGAATATAGAAGTCCCTGTTGTTATATAATAAGTAGAGTAACCTTCCTTTTAAGAATACCACTAGAATATTGACACATCACTAAGTAGAATACTTAATGAACCCTAGCGTCCCCTACCTATGGAATAATATACCATATCCCTTGAGGTGCTTATGTATGACTTAGGAGCAGTATAAACACTACGAGAATTAGTTTGAAGGTTAACCATAGTGTTTGACCCTAGCATTGAGGAACCCATAGAAATCCAAGGTCGAATAATAGGACCAAACTTAACTTTTATAGTGAGATAGTATTATAGAACTATACAGTAGATTCATTGTCTTAGTATTAGCAGACCGTACCCTAGGAAGCCAAGAGGAATGAATATAATATTTCCTCGATCATTCCTCAAACACAGAGTTTAGCACACCACCTTCCCCTAAAAACCATGATATTATCCTGAGTCCCTCTATTTTAATTTCATATCTTGTTCCCCTGTAAACCTTAGCGTTCGCTAATTGTGCGACGACTAAATTATGATTCTTCTTTTCTTCATCTTTTAACTCGTGCCACATAACTCTTATGATTGAAGGCCAAGTGATCTTATTCTATGTTAGGATATATAGTTTGCTAGGATGATAATTATAATCTTGAACTTTAAATTTTGTGCATGGTAGTTAGAATTTGATAGTTTGAGTTATTCCCTTAGATTGTGATCCGATTATTCTTAGTTTTAAATCACGTAACATGTACCCCACCTCAATATAGATTATATCCTTTTTTACCTTGAAGACCAGTAACTTCTCCATTCATACTATTGATACTTGTTCTATGAGCACTATGATTAAGACTTAAGATAACCATTACCTATATAATACGATAGGAGACCCTAATAAGTACTAAGATCCGTTCCCCGTATAGCCCAATAAGAATTTGTACTTTATTTACAAGAACCTTATTAATTTGTAGGATTCCCTTAAGACTGTCACAGTATTAGTTTATTATTTTAAGTTGGGTAGTATGCCTCACAATATAGTACCACATAGCCCTATTGACCCCTTGATGAAGCATAATAGGACGACACAACTTTAGACTTACATAAGAAGATAGTGTTTATTCAGACTGTAGAAATTAAAGGTCCATACCCATATTTGGTCGACTAGCGACTTAGATAAGGAGTAGTATGACAACTAGAGAGATTGTAGAGTCTTAATTTTGTATCTTGTTTGGTTTTGTGAACTTAAATTATTTTCGTACCTCCTTTCATCATAATCTAGCATACTTATATTTTTGTACTACCTCGACTTATGCTGCTGTTACAGCCTAGTTTTGCAAGCTCATTCTTTTATCAAGCTTGTTCATGACATATGTATTATTGGACGCGTACACTAATACATTTCAGAATCAGTGTACTACGGTCTGATCAGCCAAAGTGCGCTTGGTCCGCCCTTCGCATAACTATTTTACGTGGATTGAGATATATAGTGATTAGTAGACAAATGTACTTGCCCTCTAGATATGTCTGAGCATATCGTATCCGTTACATAACTGTACTGATGCGAGCATGTGAATAGGAATTACCAAAATAGGATTTTAATCCACAACTGCCTTGACAATTTTCATTGAATTCTTTAAACGCCTTGATCCCCATACTTCTAATCTATTACCTCTCCTTGAACTCTTTATTATTATTTTCCATCTTCCCTTATTTCGAAAAGACGAAACCTCGTGCCTAGCGTAAGTTGATACACATATAGTATTAGATATACCCTATAGGCCAATTACATTATTTGATGATTATTTTGTAACCAAGGGCACATCACATGTAATATATTTGGTGTTAAAATTTTTGAGGATTGAGTAACAGGATTAAGTAAATTTGAGAAATAAGATTTCTTAAATGTAAGAGCCTTATGTGATAGATGGGTAAATTCTAAGTTGGGTAGCAGTTGCATTATCAGCTTGAGAGGAATTTCTTTAGATTGTGATCGAGCAAAAATTTGATTTAAAGGTTCAAGTCATTTTAAATTTTTAAATTTTTGGACGAATAAGTAAGATGATGAGGATCAATAAATTTCAATTTTTAGCACATGATTTGGATTTTGAGAATTGGGGGTTGAATCATCGATTTAAATCTTGAGAAAAACAAATAGAACTCTAAATATGAACATGGTCGGATTGAATTCTAAGATTCGATGATTTGAATTAAGAATGAAATTTTGAGTGTTGGATTACCTATTTAAAATATTAAGGATGTAAATTGAAAGTAAATTCTGAAGAGTACGGAATTCATAAGTTGAAAATAGAAATAATATTTGATTATAATTGTTTTCTAGAGGAGATTATGATAAATGGAGATTGCGATATAAAATTTTGAGGTGGGATGTCATATATATTTGAATTAGATTTGGATGTGATTATTTTAATTTAAGAAATTGAGAAGATAGTACGATGTATTGAAATTCGATTTAAACAATGGTTAATCTAAATTAAAAGTGATTACTATGGATTTAAATAAGTTTTAGATATTTGGAAGAGATCGCGATTGACTCGCCTTATGTACGAATGTGAAGGAATTATCCAATTATACCCTAGTTAAATTTCGAGGACGAAATTATTTTAAGTTGGGTAGATTGTAAACCCCCTCACCCAAAAGTAGGGCTACTTGGCATAGATAGAGATATTAGGTCTAATTAGAATCCAATTAGAATTAGAACACGGCAATTATTTAATTATGCGATATTTTACATCGCTTAGCGCACCTTACCGTTGCTTCGATAATTGGAGCACCTCACTAGTCATTGCCTTTCTACAAATTTCTCTACCTCATCTTAGACATGCCCGCCTGCTATTCTGACCTTTGTGTAACCTACAATTATGCTTTCTTGTGCAATATTTTAGTCGCACAATAAACGTCGCGGACGTTATTATTATAATTCTAAATAAATACGACTTTGTACCCTTGTGCGTTCCAATCTAAATTGGAGACACAATCCTGAACATTTTATACAACCCAAATTTTATTAATATTATATATTATACCCTCTACGTCCCTGATACCTGTGTCCCACCTAATTTTAATCCCATGTACTTCCAATTAATTTTAGAACACCATTTACACCAATTTTAGTTAAATTGATGTAAGGATCCAACTTGACCCAAAACTAGACCCAACACCAAACTAAACCCCCATTTACACCCTCAAGCTTCATACTAAACACCAAACATCCTCTTTAACCAATACATTACACCAAATATGGTAGTTTCTCTCATTAAATCCCAAAACCTACCTCCTGTACAATTTTCTAATTGTTGGGGACTTAATTACAAAAGTGCAGTGAGGTGTCACCATCCTATTGGTTTAAATCAAATGAAGAACCAAACCCTCTCCCCTTTAACCCTTCAACCCTCTCCCTCTCTCCTCCTTTTTGTTGTAATTTTTTCCATATTGAATCATGGCCATCCATTTTAAATGGAGCTATCCCCACCACACAACACCTTCCTATATGTATATATAAATAATTCCTTAAACCCTTTTCCCAAAGCAAACCCCATCCCCATGTGTACTTGGCCGGCCCTAATCCCTAGGTAGCCATCTTCTTCCTCATACAAAACTCTCCCTCTCCATTATTATTTTACATCACCACCATTAGCCAAACATCAAACCGAAAACCCTAACCCAACCCTATTCGTCACCCTCACCTTCACCCTCAACTCCGGCCACCCTCACCGGAGCAGCCTGCAACCCCTCCACCAACGCCATACAGCATAGCCATCGTTCCCGTCAATACCACCACCATCTCCTTCTTCAACCTCCTTCAACCCCGACCTCATCCCCGGTGTCCCCGAGCTCCTACACCAAGCCACCTCGACCCGCTGTCCCTGCTCCCTTCTCTATCTTCTTCCTCCCATGGTCGTCTTTCTACCATCGTTGAAGAACACGACTGCCCCAACGCCTACGACTCTGCGAGACGGAACCTGTTCGCGTGCGCGGGTCCCTTTGGCCGATGCCTCATCACGCTGGCGGCCCTCAATCCGATGAACCCTGCCACCTTACGTCGCGTGCATCCACCGCAATCGCTTACGCAGGCGCAGTGGCAAGACATCATAATCCTATGCACTGGGAGAAGCCTAGCCGACGGCAATAATCGCGCAACCAATCACTGCTGTTTTTGGCCGTGCCTCCATGCGAGCCATCTCCGCGAGCGTTGCCACCCCATTGCTGCGTGACGACGAACACTCAGTCGACTCTGCACAAGCGTGACCTGCAAGTCAGAGCCGCAAGAACCGGTTATGTAAATTGCACTTCTATTTTGAACTCGCCTGCTCAGAGCGCCGAGCTTCCTGAAACGCTGACAACTTCTCCTTTATATATATAACATTTCCATGCCTTTCCACTCGTCGTTGCAAATCCACCCTATACCAATATTGCTTTCTGTCGACCCATCACCATCTTCACCATCATTGAACATATGGACCGATCGAATAAGAAAAGGAAAGGAGTAGCAACAGTACTTAAAGAAGCCAAACACCAACTGGATGGAGTAGCTAAAGAAGGAGAAAGGTTTAAGCTAGCGGGACCCACCCAGTTAGCTAAAGCATAGTCAGCATAATGAAAGAAGTGAAGCAGCCATTTGCTATTGTGGGACAAAGTATCTCTATTATTTTGCATGCTCCCTGTCAAAAAGAATTTTGAGGACTCTTGAAGTATTGTACTCTCATACCCAAGATCGCGAAGTCTGATATGTAATCGAGGACATATCGGATTATTCGGCATGACTTCAGGAGCAGGTTATTGGTACTACGCAGCTTCTTGCCAGGCAAGTATACCTTGCCTTTGTTGTACTATTTAAATCTCAGTTATTATTTAGCTGCCTGTTTATTGTTTTAGCTATTATAACTGTGCGCGTCCGAGAGAGACTCGGGTGCAGTCAACGAATGCGTGGATGTTAGGACGTGTCCGACCTAGTGTCTAGTAGACCAACCTAAAGTTGTGGAGTTATTGGTATGACTCCCCAGGCCTTGACACGTATCATTACATGTCACAGAGTGAGTTCATGTAGGGACGCGTGCCTCATACTCGACTGGCCATCGGTGTGAGCAACACGTGTAACGGTATTTAGCGTAGTATTTAGTTCTTTAGAGACTTGCATTATAGTACGAGATATCCGTGTCGTGTTCACGACTTGTATATCTACATTGGGCGGGGAGGACGACTTGTAGGCGTATGGGACACCCACTCCCTCTATGCAGATTCCACACTCGACGGAGTGATATGGACGTTATATACTATGCAGATTCCACGTTCTTCGGAGCTATATGAACGTTATATACTATGCAGATTCCCCGTTCTTCGGAGCGGTAGGACGTTATTATATTGCAGTGCGCCCTTGTATTGGAGGCATATGTGGCATATACTAGCCAGTCATGCCGATTGGTGAATTACGTCAGCATATGTCTAGCCTACACTTTCCCATACACTCAAGTAGTCCTCAAGTTGCATTTCACTTAGATAGTTAGGTCACCCTGGAGTTTTTTACAGTATTTATATTATGACATGCTTTTATGCATCTTGTTATGTCCCTCTGAGGACCTGGTCCCTTTCTAGGTATATTATTCATGAGTATTTGCAGGAGCACAGATTCGGACTGGCTACTTATATTGCGAGAGGTCTTCTCTTCGAGCCTCGTGATTGTTAGAGGTTGTATTTATATTGTATTCATCTTGTTTACTCTTCATTCTAGTTCGGCAGTAGATTTGTTTCCATCCAACTGTCATCTTTAGATACTTTTCATAGAGATCTTGTTTCATAGCTACTGGCCATTTAATTATATTGATTTTATGGATGAGATCTAGATTATACCATGTGACTTGTGATGGATTTTATACCATTGATGAATTGTTATTCATATTACAGCGTACGTGTGTTATGGTTTCCATATATTGGAGTGCCATATTCATACGGCTGGCATGCTTACGTGTCCTAGTCCTACGTATTTTGGGACTGGGGCGTGACAGTGTCGGTGGCCGAGGGTGGCTGAGGCGGCGGGGGTGAACGGAGGAGAGTCGGGGGTGATGGTGGAAGGTAGTGAAGGTGATGTTGGTGATGGTGGTGCTGTTGGTGTTGCTGTTGGTGGCGGTGGGCAGAGGCGGCCAGGGGATGGTGGAGGTGGCGAGGTCGGTGGGGGAGAGAGCGAGGGCGGTGGTTCAGGTGGTGGTGGTGGTCTGAGGTAGTGGTGGCTATGGTGGGGGGGTCAGGGTGAGTGAGGATGGCGGTGCGGGTGATGTTGGTGATGGCGGTGCGGGTGGCTGCTGGCGGGGAGCAGCGGCGGGTGGCGGCGGCAGGGGGTGCACGTGAGGAGGGAGGTCGGAGGAGGAGTTGGGTCAGGGGTGGCCGGAGGTGGATGTGGCTGTGGTGAGCTGAGGGAGGAGGTCGGGGGGGGGGGTTATTTATAGGATTGGAAGGGGATTAGGGTTAGGTGTGAACACACTTAAAGAGTTGTAGGCTACATTTAATGCATGTACATGCATTAAATGTAGGCCTAAAATGAAATAGAGGGTGGAGAATTCTCCATGTATCTTCTCCAATGGGAGGTGGATACCTCACCCTCCTATTTGCACACAAGTCCTTGGTAATTTATAAATTGCACAAAAAGCCCCTTAAAATTTGGGAAATTTCACAAATAAGGGAATTTGGCATTTGGATGAGGAAAAACACTTTATTTTTGGTGTGATGCAATGCACTAAAATAGTGTATAGTGTTTAGTAAGAGTCTTGAGGGTGTGAGTGTGGGTTTGGGTAGGAGTTGGGTCTAGTTTTGGGTGAGGCTGGGTCATCGCATTAATTTAATTAAAATTAATGCGCAAAGTGTAATTTCATTAATTGGAAAGGTATAGGGTTAACATTGGGTGGAACGCAAGCATTATGGACGTAATATACTTAAAATAGAATAATATCATAATTTGGGTTGGACAAAACGGGTTGATGTTGTGTCTCCAATTTCGATTGGAACGGACAAAGATGCAAAGTTAGAAGTAATTGAATTTAAGCACGGACGTTTGTAACAATTTTTGTGCGACTAAAATGAAGCACAAGATAGAGTATTTATGAGTTACACAAGGGTCAGAATAGTAGACTGTCATGTCTAGGAAAAGTGTATGGAATTTATTTGAGGGTAATAGCCAGTGTAGTGCTCTAATTATCGAGGCAATGGTAAGGTGCACTAAGTAATATAAATATTGCATAACAAATATAAAATACTGTAATTAAATTCTAATTGGCTCTAAATTTACCCTAATCTCTCTATCTAAGCTAAGTGAACCAAAATTTGGTCGAGGGGGTTTACAATCTACCCTCCTTAGAGCATTTCGTCCTCGAAATTAAAACAGACAGATGGTAAAACTATTGAATGAATTGAAATACTACTACTTACCTAGGCCTTCGAATAGATGGGGGAAACATTATCGAATATCATCCTCTCGTTCCCAGGTCGACTCGCCTGGTGCATGATGCCTCCATGCGATACGAACTAGAGGGATAGTCTGACCCCGCAACACCTTCTCGCTTCTGTCCAGAATCTCTACAGGCTCCTCCTGGTACGACAAACTTGGCCCGACAGTGATTTCTGAGTGGCCAAGCACATGACTCGGATCTGGCATGTACCTCCTTAGCTGAGATACATGGAAGACGTCATGCACTCCTTCTAAAGTCTGTGGTAAGGCTAATTTGTAAGCAACCTCTTCGATGCGCTCCAACACATCGAATGGTCCGATGTACCTCGGACTCAGCTTTCTTCTGCCTCCAAATCTGATGGTCCCTCGGGTAGGCGAGATTTTTAGAAATACACGATCTCCAACTTGGAACTCTAGGGGTCGTCGATGCACGTTCGTCCAGTGCTTTTGTTTGTCCTGCGCTGCTCGCAGATGCCCTTGGATCTTCTTTACCTTCTCCATTGTACGAACAACCAACTCTGGCCCTAGAATCTGCCTCTCGCCCACATCGCTCTAACATACTGGGGAACAATACTTCCTACCATACAATGCTTCATAGGGAGCCATTTGAATGCTCGCTTGATAGCTATTGTTGTAGAAAAACTCGACCAAATATAAATGGTCCTCCCATGATCCACTGAAATCAAGCATACATGCCCTCAACATATCTTCCAGTGTCTGAATGGTGCACTCAGACTTGCCATCTGTCTACGGGTGATACGATATGCTAAACTTTAGGCGGGTACCGAGACTCTCTTGCATACTCTGTCAAAATTAAGATGTGAATCTCGTATCCCTGTCAGACACTATACTGACTGGCACTCCATGCAGTCGCACAATCTCTCTCATATACATATCTGCTAAGACTTCTGTAGATTGCCCAACTCTGAAGGGTAAAAAGTGGGCAGCCTTGGTGAGTCGATCTACGATCACCCATACCGTATTACGACCACTAGGACTCCTCGAAAAGCCCGTAATGAAGTTCATAGTGATGTGCTCCCATTTCCACTCAGGTATTGGGAGTGGTTGAAGTAAGCCTACGGACCTCTGATGTTCAGCCTTGACTTGTTGACACTCCAGGCATTTTGCCACAAAGTGGGCTATCTCCCTCTTTATTCCATGCCACCAATAGTATTGTCTCAGGTATCTATACATCTTTGTGCCTCCTAGATGAATAGAGTATGTTGAACTGTGCGCCTCTGACATCAGCCCCTGACGGAGTTCTCCATTCGGGACATAGAGACGATCTCCATATCTCAAAGTCCCGTCCTCGTGTATACGCAATCATGTTTGTATTCTGGCCTCGGTCCTTTGTTGAAGCCTCTGGAATCTGGCATCTGTTGGCAGGGCAGCAATGATCCTCTCGACCAATGTTGATTGCAACTGGTAACTTGACAACTGGCCATCAGCTCCCGGCCTAATGATCTTTATACCCAACTGCTCAATATCTCTCAATAGATGTTGTTGGGTGGTCAAAAAGAATGCCATGGACCTCCTGCTCAGAGCGTCAGCTACCACATTGGCCTTTCCCGGATGGTACTTTAGCTCAATCTCGAAGTCTGTCATCACCTCGAGCCAACGTCTTTGTCTCTAGTTCAGGTTCTTCTGGGTGTAGACGTACTTCAGGCTTTTGTGATCAGTGAATATCTCTACTCGTTCTCCGTATAGATAGTGTCTCCAAAGCTTCAAAGCAAAGATGGCTGCGGGAAGCTCCAGGTCGTGAGTGGGGTAGTTCTTCTCATGGGTCCTCAGCTGCCTAGAGGCATAGGCCACAACCTTCCCATGCTGCATCAAGACGCAACCTAATCCTTTTTCGGATGCATAGCTGTAGATCACGAATCCTCCGGATCCGGAAGGTATGGTCAAGATAGGAGCCGTAGTCAGACGCTTTTTCAGTTCATCGAACGCCATCTGACACTCCTCTGACCAGGTGAACTCCTGCTCCTTGCGGGTCAAGCGAGTCATCGGCTCTGCGATCCTTGCGAAGTTCTCTACGAACCTCCGGTAATATCCGGCAAGTCGGAGGGGGAGTTGGGTCAGGGGTGGCCAGAGGTGGAGGTGGCTGTGGTGAGCTGAGGGAGGAGGTCGGAGGGGGGGGGGTATTTATAGGATTGGAAGGGGATTAGGGTTAGGTGTGAACACACTTAAAGAGTGTAGGCCATTTAATGCATGTACATGCATTGAATGTAGGCCTAAAATGAAATAGAGGGTAGAGAATTCTCCATGTGTCTCCTCCAATGGGAGGTGGACACCTCACCCTCCTATTTGCACACAAGTCCTTGGTAATTTATAAATTGTACAAAAAGCCCCTTAAAATTTGGGAAATTGCACAAATAAGGGAATTTGGCATTTGGATGAGGAAAAATACTTTATTTTGGTGTGATGCAATGCACTAAAATGGTGTGTGGTATTTAGTAAGAGTCTTGAGGGTGTGAGTGTGGGTTTGGGTAGGAGTTGGGTCTAGTTTTGGGTGAGGCTGGGTCATCGCATTAATTTAATTAAAATTAATGCGCAAGGTGTTCTTTAATTAATTGGAAAGGTATAGGGTTAACATTGGGTGGAACGCAAGCGTCATGGACGTAATATACTTAAAATAAAATAATGTCATAATTTGGGTTGGACAAAATGGGTTGATGTTGTGTCTCCAATTTCGATTGGAACAGACAAAGGATGCAAAGTTGGAATTAATTGAATTTAAGCACGGACGTTTGTAACAATTTTTGTGCGACTAAAATAAAGCACAAGAAAGAGTATTTGTGAGTTATACAAGGGTCAGAATAGTAGACTGGCATGTCTAAGAAAAGCGTATGGAATTTGTTTAAGGGTAATAGCCGGTGTAGTGCTCTAATTATCGAGGCAATGGTAAGGTGCACTAAGTAATATAAATATTGCATACCAAATATAAAATACTGTAATTAAATTCTAATTGGCTCTAAATTTACCCTAATTTCTCTATCTAAGCTAAGTGAACCTAAATTTGGTCGAGGGGGTTTATAACTTCATCGAGTAGTAGTTACACCGAAAGACGCGTATGGTATATTCGGACGTATGGGCTTTCGCAGAAGTTGATATTAACGTGTGTGCATGTCAGAATTAATCCGTTTCAATCGAAAGTCTCTCGTATCGACGTTTTATAAATTTCCCCATTAGTCAGTGCACGTTCATCGGAATGCGATAAAACTTATGCCATCGGATCCATGATATCACGCTGGTCCTCTGACCCAAGTTTTTCCCAGTTTTGAGACAGTGATCGGAAGACCATTTTCCGGGTCCCACGGTCCGACTTAAAGGGCGATTTTGTGATCGGCTTATTAGAATCCAAAACTGGATACACCGTTGAGTTTGTATCATTGATTAGAATTTGTTTGACCTATGATTTGTCCTATTTAGAGATCTTTATCCTTGACACATTTTTTGGTGTAGTGTAGCATATATGGACACCACTTTGAACAAAAAAAAAAAAATCCTTTTTGCCCATGTGTTCATTTTGGACGAAAGGGTGGTATTTTCTGACTACCTTGTTGATTCTGGAAATATTGGCAATATATATTTCAGCATCCTGAGACGTTTGTTCATAGTCAAAAGTTTCTAATTCTGTGTGCTTATCGTCTGGAGGTCTACACTACATTGATTGCTTGCCAGCCAAGTATACCTTGCCACAATAATGTAGTTACATTCATTTACTGAATAATTATTTTTTGTTATTTATTTCTATTTATTTTGCTATATAAAACTGTGCATCCAAGAAAGACTTGGGTGCAATAACAGTTGCGTCATCTTTTGTCTCTTATTTTTATTATGCATGTTGACCTAGTTTTATGAGACCACCCCATAATTTTGAGGCATCATTATGTTTTTCTAGCCATGACACAATTGTTACACGAGTTGTGAGTCTCATGTAGGACACAGACTTGCGTGATAGGCTGGACATCACTACGTATGGGACGTGCGACAGTTAGAAAATAACTGCTGATAATAATGCATGCTAAAGACTTGGCAGTTATTAAAGGTATCATTATATCGTGGACACGACATGGATAGAGCATAGGGTGGAAAGGAAAATGAGTAGGCATATGGGCTCCTTTACACATTTTCTTTTGTAACCAGTACGCTCCACCAGAGATGCATAGTGAGATGACTCTTATATTATTTACAAGCAGCCTCTGACGATCGAAAGACGTTATGCTTTGTAGGCCACTGATTTCCTGATAAAATTATGCCAATACCATTTTTAGCCAGACAAGCCATGCGTTGGAAAGTTGATCTCAAAAGTGCATTTCACATAGACGGTTAAGTAACCCCTTTGGATGTTTACTTTCAGTACATTATTGGCATACTTTTATGTATCTTGCTACATCCATCTGAGGACCTGGTCCCTTTCCAGGTATAGACGATCAGGATTATCCGTAGGAGTACAGCTTATGACCTGATTCTTCATTCTCTGTCGAAGAGGTATTACCCTATGAGTACCCATAATTACTTCATAGCTGGTCGATCTTTTAGCTTCTTATAGAAGCATAAAAAATCTAGATCCATGTGTCCAACAAACATGCACCCCAAGATCGACTCAGTAGAAATCAGGTCACAGAAGTACTATGCGGCCTAGAAAAGGAGCTACTACACACCGACCGCTTCATAAATAGTGTTCCCATATGCAATCGGTGCCATGGGCCACTAAGTAACTAGTATTCTCATGCGCCAACAGTGTAATGTGCCACTAAGTAAACTAGTGTCCGCATGCGCTAGCAGTGCCATGAGCCAACACTCCCTCAAGCATCCAGGCACCCCAATACTGGCCACATAAAGGCCTGACAGAAAGATTATGTCTGACACAGAATCCTGACAGAAAGTACTTTCTGAACGCCTTAAAATACGTGAGCACGCTAAATGACAGGACCTCATATCAGCATGAACTTTACTCCTGAAAGACGTACAATGCCACGTGTACGAGGCCACAAGCATCCCATACCCTATGTGTTCTATGCATCTCTAGCCACATACGTCCCAGACCCTATGCGTTCCATTTGTCTCTGGCCCCATGCGTTTCAGACTTCATGCATTCCATACATCTCTGGACCTATGTATTCCAGACTCCATGCTTTCCATGCATCTCTGGCCCCACGCGTTCCAGACTCTATGTGTTCCATGCGTTCTACGCATCCCAAACTCTATACTTCCAACATGGCAGGGTTTCCTGAGACTAAATATTTTTGTTGCGACTGAAGTTATTCTCTCCAACTAAATGCGGGCCACGAGTCAAACTGACCAAGTCATGCAAACAAAAGATGAGAACCGTCCAGATCTTCAGCAACAACAAATTACAACAAACGTACACGTGGCAGCTCCGTCTGGACTCAACTACATCATGTTAAGGTTGTACATGTGGCAGTATGTCCATAACATGCGTCTACAGTTGCAACCACATTATATTGAAGGAGCCCCCTGCGACCACCAAACAGAAGCACATGCGACACCTATATCCCATCAACATGATGGCTATATATATGAGCAACTTTAACGTTCCAAGGGAGGTTTTCTGCTTCAGAAACCATACTCCTCCAGGCGAGCTACGTATGTACACACAAGCTCAGGAGAGAGAAGGAAGAAGAGAACATCCACATTCTCTCGTCGGACCGTCAACAGAGTAAAAGAGTCGCTGTAGTACTCGATCTCCATTGCCACATTACCCAGATCAAAAATACTGTAATTAGATTTTCTGTCTAGGATTTTTTTGTATTTTTCTTGTTATTAAACGAAGGTTTCCCAAACTCACTTTCAATGGTAAATAAGGTGGCGACTCTGTTGGGGACTTCTTTTTCCTCAAATGAGAAGGTCGTGACGCAGTCCGACACATCGAAGCTAGGTTCGACCCAGAGGATGCCGGTTGTACGCTTCGACCAGCAAACCATTAAGGAAATGCTCACTAACTATACATCTAACTATACCTATATATATATCTCTCTAACTATCTATCTATGTAAATCTATATATATATATATATATATATCTATATACATATATTTTATATATCTAATCTCTCTCTCTCTCATCTTTACTAGCTAAAGGGGGGTATTATTGTTGCTGTTGTTGTTGCTGTTGGTGTTGCATGTTGTTGCTGCTGCTAACTGCATGCTGCTGCTGCTGCTACTACCTGCTGCTGCTATTACTACTACCTATTGTTGCTGCTGCTACTACATGCTGCTGCCCCGTCTGTCTTAATCTCACTCCCTATCTCGATCCCTCTCTTAGTCCCTCTTCCTTTTCTCCAATCTCACTCACTCAAACACACACATATCCTCAACACTCACACACACTACACACAAACACACACACAACCACACCTATACACACTCAAATACACTCACCCCCAAACATACCAATACACACATACTCACCCATATATATATATATATATATATATATATACAAATATAAAATTAAAAACCCTAATACACACTCTCCAAGGCTAAACTAACCCGCGCACAAGCCCAAAACCTAGAAACCAAGTCGAAATGGCCATTTTGTCATTTTGACGAACACTTGGAGAGCGGCTTGCGATATCTCACGAAACGTACGCCAAACCTAATCGGAATCGACCCAAAATTTATCCATGTGTTCTAAACAACGTCTAGAATCTCACAAAAATGCTAACTCTCCGATTCTAGGTCCGTGACAAAATTCTACATGCACGTGGAACCCCCGGAGAAGGAAAACTCCCAAATCGCCCGAAATGCCCAAAACTCTGCAATACGACCTCGCGTGTCCGAACGGGGACACGAATCTACCCCCAAGACATCCAAGCACATCTACCTAGGTCTGTCTAACCTAGGGCAACCCCCAAAATAGGCCAATCTCGAATTTTACCTAAAATTGACACAAAACCCTAGGTTAAAGTCTCCAAACCCATCCAAACAAGTTCAAACTTCCTCCCATGGGTAGCCCTAAGGTCTAGAAAGGTTCTAAACTACTAATTATACTATATTAAAGTAATTACTAAGAGAAAAGTTAGGATTTACCTCTTGGGAGATGAAATCCCAAGGCCAAAGTCTCCGAAAATTCTAGAATTCACCACACCAAGCCTCCAAACCAAGCTTCTACACCAAATCTAGGTTCTACACACCTAGGTTAGAAAGAAAAGAAGATTAGGGTTTGCATTAATGAGAGAAGTAAATAAAGGAAGAGAGGAAAGATGAAAATACTTACTTGGAATTGGAGAGAAGTAAATGAAAGAAGTAAAGAAAGAGAATGGAGGGAGGAAAATAAAGTGGAAGAAAATGAAAAAGAAGGGGGGGAGGCTGTAGAAGCATAAAATATGCTGGGAAATTGCACGCGTATTATATAGTCAAACTCCCCAACATACATGAAGTCGGCGTAAAGCAGAGCCTCGAAGCAATACGCGTAAAACAGAACTTCAAGGCTATGTGGCATAAAATATGACTTCAGAACAGTACGCGTAAAATAGAGCTTCAGAGCAGTACGCATAACACAGAGCTTCAGAGCTATTTGGCGTAAAAAGTGGCTTCAAAGCTGTCCGCATAAAAAAGTGCTTCAAGGCTGTTCTGCGTAGAAGGTTGCTTTACCTTCTTGTGTAAAGTTAAAAATACGTTTGTTTTTAATGCAGCCTAAAGTTGTACGAGGAACTCTTCGTATTCCTCGGATGAATCTGTCAGACAAAATAGTAAACCTGACTCCTGACAAAAGTACTACACGACGATCGAGAGAACGGCTGTGATGATGATTTTGCACAACCCAGGTTGTCGTTTAGCGACATATTCTTGATACAAGTCGTTTTTGACGTGGCGTCTGATTTCGTCTCATCTTGAGCGTAAAGACTCATTTCTGCCCATGTAGAATAGGCAGCGTATTCTTTGAAATCTTCGACGATCGAAGAAATATTGCACATAGGCACTTGCTGGGGATGAAGAACCAAGAGTCGATTTGTCCATCTGGGTTGTGGACTTATTACCCTTGGCGTCCCTTAAATACAGATGATAAGCTGAAACGACTAGCACTATCAGGAGTTATGCGAACGTGATAGTAGGAAGTCAAAGTGAAGAACTTCACTCAGAGGTAATATGGACATAGAAAAGTTCTGAAAATATCTTACTCAGAGGTAAGGTGAACGTGGTAAGATATAGTGGGGATAAAAAAAAATAGGGCAGAGGAAATATGGGAATGACCATTTTGTGGTGATAGATTTACTCTGCTGGAGAAAGTGGAGAGACGTAGTTCAGAGGTACTATGGACGTGAACTGATCGATAGCAACAACCTAGGAGGTTTGCTCAGAGGTCACTTGGACATGGCAAACTCAGCTGGGGAAAAACAGTTTGGACGTGAATCCATGTCCGAAAAATTCACCGGGGAGTGATTTTCTGAGTGGGGATAGTCCTGAAGGTTGCTCATCTGGTGAGACACCGTCTTCTCATTATAAACGCAAAGTGATGACTTTGGCGTCAATCAACTCCTGGATTTTTCTTTTCAGTACATAGCATGCCTTTGTGGGATGATGAATGTACTGATGAAAGAGAAAATATTCTGGGTCAACGACCTTGCCAGCCTTTTCAGGGTATCTGATGTTGGGTAGCCGAAGTTTGTTTTCCTTCATCAATATATTGAAGATTTCAATGATGTCATCCTCATTGAAGGAGAAAGTCCCCTTTGGCTTTCTAGCTCCCGATACCTAAGTCGTACGGTCTTCAGGGAAGATGGTCATAGTTGCATCATCTTCGGACTCAGAGGGAATTCTACCCCCAGCTTTGGATGCTGCTCTGTTTTGTCGAGGGAGACTACCTCCAACCATGTCGTTGCCTGGTTCTTCTTCTTGTAATACCGAAGAGTAGTTCAATCGGTCGAAAACTGACCGTTTTGCTTTAGAATAGCAACGGTTAATTACAACCTCATGACTATTACAATTAGGAGATTCCCTGTATTTGTGTTTCTGGATTAAGAAATCACGCAAATAAGGGTGATTATCAGAAGAAGAAGAAGGCTTATTCTGCCTTTTTACATCAGTAGGAACGTGGAGATTGGGAACCACAACCCTCTCTATGCCAAAAGAATACAGCAGTTCCCCCATGTGAGTAGCATACGATCCATCATCCTTCTGAGGAGCGTATTTTCCCGTAAAACGGGTCTTTTTTATGCGGACAGACCTCTCCTGGCACAATTTGGAGTTTTGCACAGGTTCTCGTAAAACAGGGAAAGTCCGTGTAATCTGTAAAGTGGGTATTTTCTTCCCTTGTGGGCATAAGAGCCTAGAGGTTGGGAGGTTCGCCACTCGTTTTTCCTTAATGTGATCCAAGTGTCCATCTGCCTCATCATAGACGGAAGATGTAAGTATACGCTGTAGCGCCCCGTTCCCCCGGTGCGGGGAGTACGGCTAAGAAACACAAGACGGTATCGTTCGATCGGGATAGATTGAAACAAGAACTCGTCCTCGTTATGGATTTGTTTCTTCGGAATCGATTTCCATATTTAGTGGACCGTGCCCCCGGGATCGACTTAGCGGTAGAGTCAGGAGGGACCTCTCCGCTGCTATCTTTTATTGCCTCGGTTTTTGATGTCGCTTGTTGCTTTCGTGCTTTGAGTTGGTTTTGGATTTGCTTGGGTTTTTTTGAACGGTTTCGATGATTTTATTATTTTCGTTCATTGAATTTTACTTCAATTTTGAGATTGGAAAGAGTGGAAGGAGTATTGATTGAGCTGTTCGTGATGCAGGTGAACGAGCAGTAGGCGGCTTACGAGCGGAGTCGTGAAGCCCCTCTTTCCTTCTCCCTTCCAACTACTAAGCGAGTGGCTACCAACCCGATTAGCTAGCCCTGCTTCCAGTCTTCACAACTAATAAATCTTGCATTCTGTTGCCCCGATCAAATGATACCAAGTAATAATAAAAAAAACCAAGATAAAAAGGGAATAGACTTGGATATTATGCTTGTCAATCAAACATGTGAACTGTTATCTTATTGTATGCTTGTTCGTGCAAATGTTCTATAAACCGTGCTAAGTATAGATCATGTCTTGTATATGCATAATTGTTCAGGGAGGCTATGCAAAATGAATCATGCAATACTACTTGTCGTGTACTCGTGTTTTTGTACTCGTGTTTCCTCAACTGCATGAATTGTTAACTTGTTAATCGTGTTCGATCATGGACAACTTGTGCACAAGGTATTGGTTCTGCGGACGGTCGCTGGGGCACTGGCACCGATCCGATCCGGGCAGAACTCGTGTGTAGTCATCGTGTTCGGGACAGGATAGCTTGCAGCGCAATCATGTACTCTCGTAGCATGCTATCCTTGTCCTCGGCTACGTCCACTATGGCAATCATGCCAGTGATCATCGTGTATATTTAAACCTGTTGCAAACTAAATTGTCTTCGTGGCAGGGAAGGCATGGTAAGTATTGTGCAGGTGGTTCAGACGGGCAGGTAAAATCCACCAAACGGTGGCAAGTTTATTTCAGTAAATTTTATATGCTGCTTACTTGTAAATGAACTAAGGCAAGATAGAAACTCACAAAATATGCATGCTTTATTAAAATAACGTGTTGATTGGTATAGTTCGGTTAGCTCGCCTTTACCAGTATGTTTCGACATACTGACCCTCGTTGAAACAGGTTCTCCGTACCAAGGCGAACCAAGCGAGGAGCCGAAGTCGTCTTCCCGATCCAGTCCAGCTGTTGGCGCATCTTCATCGCGCCCCTTTGAAGCATTTTGAAGGCAGGAGCTTGCAACTCTTCATACACAAATGCAGCTCCGTGGCAAAGCTGTCCTCCAGCCTGGAGGTCTATACATTTTAAAGTTTAGTAAAGGGATGTAATGTACAGGACTGCTATCTTATTTTGAGTCAACTCTTTTGTAAGCCCGTGCGGCATATTAGCTGACTCGTTCAAGAGTTTGTAATAGATGTTCATTATCGATAAAGAGGAATTTTCTATGTTTCAAATCTGTGTTTCAATTTATCTGCGTACTCTGAATATGTGCTCGTTATGTAAAATACTTTAGCCTTATGCGGGCGCAACCCCAGGCCCGCACGGCATCACGATTCGGGGGACGCCCCAACGATTCTACGGAATCGGGTCATGACATAGTGGTATCAGAGCACAGATTCAAGTTCCTTAGACTCTCGTGCTGGAAAAGTTCCTTTAACGATCAAATTCTTGTGCGAACTCTTGAACTCGCTAGGCCAAAATGAGATACGTTCATGCAATAAGTCCATAATATATTATGATCCTAATGTAATTTACCTTCTTTTGAAGGAATGGCACCAGCGCAATCTACAGCACAAACACCGGATGAAACACAAGGCCAAGAAAGTAGTTCGAGCACTTCGGGAAGTTCGGGAAGCCAGCGAGCCATGCCAAGCATCGATCCCATCCAGCAAATGTTGTGGATGTTGGAGGCAAACCAACAAAGGGACGAGGCTCGCTACGAACGGGCCGAAAAGCGGGCGGAGGAGAGTCAGCTCAAGTTTCAAGACAATATAGAAGCTTGATTCTCAGTCCAACAGAAGCAGGTGGATGCCCTGCAACAGATCGTTCAGACATTGGCTTCCAACCATTCCACGGCAAGAGCGCCGACTCCGGTGGAACAGCCCGCGCTTGAAGTAGAGACGCCACAAATTCCAAGGACGAGGGAAGTGACTGCCTTCGACTTTGGCCACTTCAAGAAAGTCTGTAATACCCCATTCAACGGGACTGAGGACCCAGTCGTAGCTCTAGATTGGTTGGCCGAACTTGAAGATCACTTCGCTCTGCTAGAGGTCCCCGAAGAGAAGCGTGTCGCCTGCGCGCAACTACAGCTCTGACTCAACGCGCACGATTGGTGGGACGTGCATCGACGATCTCTCCAATTTGATCACGGAAAGGAGGCGATCTCGTGGACGACTTTTTGTGCCGAGTTCGAAGAGGAGTTTATACCTCCTCCAGTACAACGTCAAATGGAGAACGAGTTCGTGCAACTGAGGCAAGGCAGCATGACAGTTAAAGAGTACTCCGCCGAATTCAACCGACTCTCCAAATTCGCTAGGGCCTATTTACCTGATGTAGCGAGTCAAGCTAGAAGGTTTGAAGGTGGACTACGCCCTGCCATCCATGCACACGTAGTCGTTCATCAGTATCGAATAATGCGTGAAGTCATGAATCATGCCCTATCGCTTGAACCACACTATCCTCACGTTCCTACCGGTGCTGTGCATACCTACACTCACAAACGCCAAAGCAACGAGAGAGGAAACAACGCTGCAAAGCGACGAAACGACGGTGGTCAGCAAATAAAGCATTGGAGCAATACATGTCAATTCTGCAAAAAGCTTGGACACGATAAGAAAGACTGCCGCTTGAGACTTGGGTTATGCCTCACTTGTGGACGATCAGACCATGCCATTAATTCCTGTCCGAACCTTCCTGATCATCGTCCCCAACAAAATGCTCCCTAACGGTAGGTTATATTCCTAAGTTTCATGGACGAAACTTCCAATTAGTTGGGTAGGATGTAGCGCCCCGTTCCCCCGGTGCAGGGAGAGAGGCTAAGAAACACAAGACGGTATCGTTCGATCGGGATAGATTGAAATAAGAACTCGTCCTCGTTATGGATTTGTTTCTTCGGAATCGATTCACATATTCAATGGACCGTGCCCCCGGGATCGACTTAGCGGCAGAGTCAGGAGGGAGCTCTCCGCTGCTATCTTTTATTGCCTCGGTTTTCGATGTCGCTTGTTGCTTTCGTACTTTGAGTTGGTTTTGGATTTGCTTGGGTTTTCTTGAACGGTTTCGATGATTTTATTGTTTTCGTTTATTGAATTTCACTTCAATTCTGAGATTGGAAAGAGTGGAAGGAGTATTGATCGAGCTGTTCGTGATGCAGGTGAACGAGCAGTAGGCGGCTTACGAGCGGAGTCGTGAAGCGCCTCTTTCCTTCTCCCTTCCAACTACTAAGTGAGTGGCTACCAACCCGATTAGCTAGCCCTGCTTCCAATCTTCACAACTAATAACTCTTGTATTCTGTTGCCCCTATCAAACGATACCAAGTAATAATAAAAGAAACCAAGATAAAAAGGGAATAGACTTGGATATTATGCTTGTCAATCAAACATGTGAACTGTTATCTTATTGTATGCTTGTTCGTGTAAATGTTCTATAAACCGTGCTAAGTATAGATCATGTCTTGTATATGCATAATTATTCAGGGAGGCTATGTAAAATGAATCATGCAATACTACTTATCGTGTACTCGTGTTCTTGTACTCGTGTTGCCTCAACTGCATGAATTGTTAACTTGTTAATCGTGTTCGATCATGGACAACTTGTGCACAAGGTATTGGTTCTGCGGACGGTCGCTGGGGCACTGGCACCGATCCGGGCGAAACTCGTGTGTAGTCGTCGTGTTCGGGACAGGATAGCTTACAGCGCAATCGTGTACTCTCGTAGCATGCTATCCTTGTCCTCGGCTACGTCCACTATGGCAATCATGCCAGTGATCATCATGTATATTTAAACCTGTTGCAAACTAACTTGTATCTTCATGGCAGGGAAGGCATGGTAAGTATTGTGCAGGTGGTTCAGACGGGCAGGTAAAATCCACCGAACGGTGGCAAGTTTATTTCAGTAAATTCTATATGCTGCTTACTTGTAAATGAACTAAGGCAAGATAGAAACTCACAAAATATGCATGCTTCACTAAAATAACGTGTTGATTGGTATAGTTCGGTTAGCTCGCCTTCACCAGTATGTTTCGACATACTGACCCTTGTTGAAACAGGTTCTCCGCACCAAGGCGAACCGAACGAGGAGCCGAAGTCGTCTTCCCGATCCAGTCCAGCTGTTGGCGCATCTTCATCGTGCCCCTTTGAAGCATTTTGAAGACAAGAGCTTGCAACTCTTCATACACAAATGCAGCTCCGTGGCAAAGTTGTCCTCCAGCCTGGAGGTCTATACATTTTGAAGTTTAGTAAAGGGATGTAATGTACAGGACTGCTATCTCATTTTGAGTCAACTCTTTTGTAAGCCCGTGCGGCATATTAGCTGACTCGTTCAAGAGTTTGTAATAGATGTTCATTATCAATAAAGAGAACTTTTCCATGTTTCAAATATGTGTTTTAATTTATCTGCGTACTCTGAATATGTGCTCGGTATGCAAAATACTTTAGCCTTGTGCGGGCGCAACCCCAGGCCCGCACGGCATCACGATTCGGGGGATGCCTCAACGATTCTACGGAATCGGGTCGTGACATACGCACAGGGCGTGTTTGAAATTTCTGGATTGGCGCTGAGGCATTGCCAGAAATTTTGTCTGCCACGTCACAGACAGGAGACAAAGGTTTATGCGCTGGGCGTATTTGAAACTTCTGGATTGGCACTGAGGTATTGCCAGAAGTCTTGTCTGCCACGTCACAGACGGAAGACAAAGTTTTACGCGTAGGGCGTGTTTGAAACTTCTGAATTGGTACTGAGGCATTGCCAGAAGTGTTGTCTGCCATGTCACGGACGGGAGACAAAATTTTACGCACAGGGCATGTTTGAAACTTCTGGATTGGCACTGAGGCATTGCCAGAAGTGTTGTCTGCCATGTCACAGACGGGAGACAAATTTTTACGCACCAGGCATGTTTGAAACTTTTGGATTGGCACTGAGGCATTGCCAGAAGTGTTGTCTGCCACGTCACAGACGGGAGACAAATTTGTACGCACAGAGCGTGTAGGTGCAAATTTGTTGATCAGAGAGTGAGAGCTTGCAGGAAGGGCAGAGGACGTCTTAGACAACCATACTTTACGCAGCTTCCTGTTGTTCTGGACAAAGGAGGAGGGAGAGCTACCCCCTGCATGAAGCATGTCTTCATAAGCAGATTGGTCAAACTGGACGACCAAAGTCTTCTTCGTTGATCCGATGGATACAACATCGTGTTGAGCAATTGCTTTCTCGTCAGAGGAGAAAGTCTTCCCCAGCAGAGTCGCCATATTTGTAGTGAAGGGAGTATAGAAAAACAAGTTCACTTGCTTGCCTTTATATAGGCAAAAGAGAACACACAGGTTCCAACAACTCCTTAAATATAGCCGGAAAATCAGCCTCGAAGAATGAGTCAAATTTGACCATTTCATGCTTCATTCAAAGTATTTCAAATTACAAGGAATTTGAAAACTTTGAAGGGGGTCTTGTAGAAGCATGAAATATGCTGGGGAATTGTACGCGTATTATACAGTCAAACTCCCCAACATACATGAAGTCAGCATAAAGTAGAGCCTCAGAGCAATACGCGTAAAACAGAACTTCAAGGCTATATGGCGTAAAATATGACTTCAGAACAGTACGCGTAAAATAGAGCTTCAGAGCAGTACGCGTAAAATAGAGCTTCAGAGCTGTTTGGTGTAAAAAGTGGCTTCAAAGCTGTCCGCGTAAAAAAGTGCTTCAAGGCTGTTCTGCGTAGAAGATTGCTTTACCTTCCTGCGTAAAGTTCAAAATATGTTTGTTTTCAATGCAACGTAAAGTTGTACGAGAAACTCTTCGTATTCCTCGGATGAATCTGTCAGACAAAACAGTGAACCTCGACGATCGAGAGGACGGCTGTGATGATGATTTTGCACAGAGACCCAGGTTGTCGTTTAGCGACATATTCTTGATACAAGTCATTTTTACGCACTCGAAGAATACGCTGCCTATTCTACATGGGCAGAAATGAGTCTTTACGCTCAAGATGAGACAAAATTAGACTCCACATCAAAAGCTGTTTACTGCAAAGAGCTCGAGGCATATCTCTGTATTTAATACACGAGATAGGGGCATATCTCTGCATTTAATGCAAGAGATTGGGTTCCATTCTTCAGATTTTGTCATGACTGGGGAGAGCTAAAACTGTGACTAATACGCTCACATCACCATCCTTGTATTTTATGCCAACCAGGCTATTTTCAACTATAGGAGTACGCCGTATGCTATCTCCTCGAAATACGCCAACTCGGCCATATTTGCCAAGGTATGTGATAAGGCTATTTAGCCCAGAATACGTTTTAAGACCTCAGTCGTGATGGATAATTGACTGAAAAAGCTAAAACTGTGACTAATACACTCACATCACCATCCTTGCATTTTACGCCAACCAGGCTATTTTCAACTATAAGAGTACGCCGTATGCTATCTCCTCAAAATACGCCAACTCTGCCATATTTGCAAAGGTATGTGATAAGGCTATTTAGCCCAGAATACGCTCAAAATCTCAGTCGTGATGGATAATTGGCTATTTTACGCTGGTTATCTATTATTCATGAACCATCAAGTTTTACGCAAAGTTTGGCTTTTACGCCAACAAGACAGAGTTTGGCTTTTATGCCAACAAGACAGCTCTTTGGCTTTTACACCAACAAGACAGCTATTTGGCTTTTACACCAAGCAGACAGTTATTTGGCTTTTACGCCAACCATCTTTACGCAGGGGCAGTTACCTACGTGGCTTGCATGCCGGGATCTTCGAGAAGCAGTTATACGCGTTACCTTATAAAGGGATACATGTCACACGCAGATTCGGAAGATTATTTAAACGTGGGTAGCAGTTATCATAACCGCAGTGTAAATGAGGCAGTCTTCTTCACAGCTAGGCTTTTATGCCAACCAGGCTTTTACGCCTACAAGATAGTTATTTGGCTTTTATGCCAACCATCTTTACGCAGGGGCAGTTACCTACGTGGCTTGCATGCCGTAATCTTCGAGAAGCAATTATACGCGTTACCTTATAAAGGGATACGTGTCACACGCAGACTCAGAAGGTTATTTGAATGTGGGTAGCAGTTATTATAATCGCCGCGTAAAAGGTGCAACTTTCTTCACAGTTTGGTTTCTACGCTAACTGGACAGTTATCTTGAATGATCTCTATAAATAGAGACCCCTGATCACAGGGACAAGGGGCTCACAGGGCGCACATGGAAAGAATCATCAGAAAATAGGCGCACAACCACAGAGGCCGAGACAATAAAAGAATCAGATCAGACATCGGCCAGAGATAGAGAGAGAGAGCAAAGACAGGGAGTTTTGGTTGACAGTTCAATCCCACTTGCAACTTTTGAAGCTTCTTATTCTTCTACAGCACTTCTTCATCATCATGTGGTCCAAGGGACAAAGTGATCGACCGCATATCAGACTTCTATAGCAATACTTCCCCAAAATCAATTTTATTGTACTTAACATCCTCGTATAGGATTAATTGTACTCTTTTTCTTATTTGTAAACAAAAAAAGAAAGGTTTCGTATAAACCTAATTATTTCTTTCATTTTGTTTATTCAAACAGCGACCATATAGGAGAAATAGGGTTAGGGTTAGAAGCCTAACACAAAGACCACAATACCCTCAACTTAAGTCTTCCAAACTAGGGTTTTAGGTTTAGGGTTTCTTAAACCAATCTAACTAATCCAAAACAACCCAGCTAGATAATTAAAGATAAAATAACTATTATACACCAAGGGTTGAGTCTGACAAGGTCCAATAGAGTCTGACAAGGGTCCAAACTAGCCAAAACACTAAAACAACCAATGAAAATGAATACATCCAACTAATTAAATATAAATACAAATATTTATGATCAATACACGATTTACCAAATTAAAATAAAAGAAAATCCTATTTTTAGAATTGGGTAGTGACAACATGTGGCACTCTAGAGTTCCATAGGCATTTCAGTGAATTTAAAAATGTGCACATCTTCATTATTTGTTTATGGAGCTCCAGCCACTACCAGGCTTTTATCATGACAAGTTATCTCATTTTATGGGTATTAGGGGTAATTTTGCACCAAAAATTTTCTATAAATAGGACATAAATATCAAAATTAACTATAAAAAATTTCCTTCCCTCTCTTATAATATTTACAAGCAATCTAGTATGAAGAGGCTATTTAATATCATAAAAAATGATCAATCACTACAAAAATCGCATGATCAGCAACCTCAACCCGCACTCCAACCTCAAATTGCACCGCAACAAGAGTTTGAATAAATTTTGGCATCATTTTAGCGGAGTTTACAACGAGCGTAATACCGAAAGATGATACTTCGAATAGAGTTCTTGTTGAATGCTTGGATTATAGAAAATAGCTCAAAGGGGACCATAAATGTGGTACAAGAAGGCTACGTAGGCATCTGAAAAAGTGTATGGATCTCTAGTAATCATGTATTTTCTTCAAAAAATGTATCATTTTTAATATATTTTATTATTGTTAGATAGATCATAGGTATATTTAACCTACTTATAACTTATGTTTGATTTTCATCTTTCAATCTATCTACAAACTTTATTCGCAGTATTACGAATAAATTTTGAAGAGAGGTTGAAAAGTTCAACCACAAATATATGTTGTATGACTTATGTAACAAAACTAATATATATTAAAAAATAATCTTATTTATGATATTCTTATGTATTAGTAATATTGGTATGAATCATTAATAAAATTTAGCTATCATTAATTCTTTCTTAAATTTATTTTGTAAAAAAAAAAATTAATAATCCCGGCCAGCCTGAACCAGCCCGAACCCAGCCCGGTTCGGCTCAGCGTGCCCCGACTAGTCCGTGGGTCCGGGCTGGGTTTTCCCTCCTTCCTTTCGGTCCGGCCTGGCCCGACCCGCTGGCTCTCCCAGGCTAACCTGGTCTGGCTCAAAACAGGTCAAACCCGACCAATTTGGACCACGGGTCGTCCTGGCACGATAGACACCTTGACCTAGAGTTCTAAGAAGCATGATAGACACCTTGACCTGGAGTTTGAGATGAAGGACTTGGGTGGAGCCAAGAAAATTTTGGAGATAGAGATTAAAAGTGTAGTGCCCCGCTCTGCATTGGCACTATGTAAAAAGAGATATCGGTTTGCTGGCTCGACAAGAAGCCTTCACGGAGAGCTCCTTGTTGAAACAGAAGACGATTGATCTTGATGAGGGGACATAACTGCATTCTCTGATTCTTTCACGCCTAATAAAGAATCTCGTTTTATAATCGCTTGTTGCTAAGAAGATTAATATGTTTATAAAGAAAAATGTTAGAACTTGACCTTGTATGCTTAATAAGAGAACTTGTATGCTTGTCAATGAAAGAACCCTGCCATGCTAAGTCCAGAAAATAATGTTGCATGCTAAGTACATTGTCAATGTTATTGAACGAACCATTGATATGCTAATGAACAAGAGTAAAAGAATATCTACATGTCCCTATAGTATTGCTATTAAACAAAGAGTAAAAGAATGCTTGAACATGTCCCTTGTCGTATGCTAAACAAAAATAGAAATGCATGCTTAGTAACAAGAGATAGAAGAACTGTTGCCATGCTTGTTCAACTAGAGATTGTTTACATGCTTTCGTTATCGCTGCTATAAAGATGGATCATGTCTTGCATCGGCCTCAGACAACTTGTGCACAAGGGAATAGTCTCTCGAATGGTTCCTAGGGCACTGGAAATCGGTCGGTCCGAAAGAGATTGTGATTGCACCCAGAGGGATGGTCCTTGAGATCTAGTGGGGTGTTGTGTCCATTATTGTAGAGCAGAACCTTGAGTCACCGCTGCTAATTTATGAGGAAGAACTCTCATGGGACATCATATAGTTAGGTAGCATGCTAGGTGTAACCTTATTGCAATCCTAATTGATAGATTCCAAGTCCCTTAAGATATAGATGCCAAGTCCCTTGAGATATAAATGCCAAGTCCCTAGAGATATAGATTCCAAGTCCCTTGAGATCATTGATATATGCAAATTTGTGCCTAACTTGTATGTCTGTTGCAGGGATAACCGTCCGACGAAGGGTAAGAATCACTGAATAAGTGATGATCATATTATTATGTTTTATGTTTTATGTTGCTTCTAAGAATAGTCCATGTTATAAGAAATGTTGCCTTTATGTTCACATGAGTTGTCGCTAGTATTCGTGTATATTAGGGTAGAGCTGAAGCCGAGTTACAGCTCCTAATATTCACGCGTACTAGTGCAGAAAGAAGTTGCCTCATAAGAAATGATAATATCCTGCTCATAGAAAAGAACTGAATAAATGAATGTTGCTGCTTGTCCTTAAGATAACGAATATCTCTCTTGAGAGAAAGGCGTATTGCGAGTAGCTGTCTGGACCATTGTACAGTCGGACCAGATAAATTCACCCAGCTTCTCATTCCAGTCGCGTTTGTTGGATGACACGAACTTTTTGAGTAGCTTTATGATGGTCTTGTTGAAGGCTTCTGCCAGACCATTTTTTGCCGAGTTATAGGCGGTTGACGCTACATTCTGAATCAAATTTTTGTTGCAAAATTAGTAAAATGCGTGACTTACGAACTGTGGACCGTTGTCATGGATGATCCTTTGTGGTAAGCCGAAGCGGTATATGACGTGATGCTTGACGAAGCTGATCACGTTGGTCGTCTTGACTTCACCAAGTGGTACGGCTTCCGCCCACTTGGAGAAGTAGTCGATGATAGCCAAAATAAACCGATGTCTCTTAGCCGAAGGTGGACTTTTCGGCCCTATGATATCCATGCTTGAAGCTTAAAAAGGCCAGGACGCCACCGTCGGGTATAGAAACTCCATGGGTTTGTGGATGAAGTCAGCAAAGATTTGGCACGCTTGGCACTTTCTTGCATACTCAAAGATATCTGCTACCATTGTCGGCCAATAGTAACCCATTCTATGGAGGCGGTCATATAGCTTGGGCCCTAGTTGATGGGCACCGCAAACCCTGTCCTGAGCCTTGCGAAGATCCTGCTTCATTTCTATATTCGATAGGCATCATAGCAGAGGACCGTCATAGGAGCGGGGAAACATCATTTTGGTAGTCGTATTATAATAGAACCAGAATGAACGTCTTCTGACGAGGTAACTTTCTTTGGGTTCTCGAAAAGAATTATATAGACAGCGTAGTCGATGAATGGAAGTTTTCAGTCTTGTGAGTCAGCGCTCGTCTCTACTGAGTAGCTCCGGTACAGAGAGAGGTTGTTCTTCGGGTAGACCAGCTCCTGACCGATCACGGTGATCAGTTCATGGGTATTGACCGAAATAACTAGAGAGGCTACAAGTCTGGCTAGGACGTCCGCCTCGATGTTTCACAGTCGAGGTACGTGCTTTATAAAGAACCCCTCGAAGGTGGTGATTAATCCAAGTGCGGCTTGGTGGCAGGGAATAAAGTCCTCGTTCCAGACTTCGTACTCACCTTGGACTTGGTTGATTATCAGTTTGGAATCGTCGTAGGCTTCTAGGTGGTCTACTCCCACTTGTTTAGCGAGTTGGAGTCCAATAATGAGAGCGTTGTACTTGAGAATATTATTGGAGCATGGATCAGAGAGGGAGTAGGGGCGGTTGATAACCAGATCATATGGAGAGATCAACACTATCCTGACTCCAGTGAGGATTTTGCCTTTGGGCCCTGTTCTTGAAGTACCGTCGAAGAACATTCGCCAAACGGTTTTTGCGTTCGTCACGGTGTTGAATTCTGCAACTTCGTCGGGGATCTTCTCGTAGAGTTTCGAAGTTTTCTGGCACCGGATGGGCGGCCAGGAAGTCAGCTAATGCTTGGCCCTTGATATCTTTTTGCGAAACAAATGCCATGTCTGATGGTGACAGCAGTATTGCCCGCGTAGCCAGGCGGAAGTTGAGCGCCCCAGGTTTGGTTATGAGGACCCTGAGGGGGTTTACCCGAGATATCACATGGATCGTTTGCCCTTCCACATAGTGTCGGGTCTTCTGAATAGCAAAGAATAGAGCGAGGCACTCTTTCTCGATGGAATTGTATCTGTGCTCCGTACCTGTAAGCCCCTGATTTTTTCAAAATATTAAAATTAGGATTTTTCACAATTTTCTGGAATTTTCTGGGAATTTTCTGTAATTAAAATCAGGGTTTTGAATTATTAAATGATTTTTAATTGATAATAAATAACATTAAAATATTATGAAAATAATATTTTTGGGTGTAAAATGGAAAACTGGACTTAGGGCAATTTTTCTGGAATTTATCGGACCCCGGACCTAATTTTAAATCACCTAAAACTATTTATTTAATTAATTAATTAATTAGTTATTAATTAATTATTATTACTATTATTATTAATATTAATTCTAATTTAATTTCCGGCCCAAGCCCAGCCCGCTCGGCCCGTTACCCAGCCGGCCCACTGGGCCTGGCCCGCTGACCGCTACCGGGTCGGGTCGGGTCTGCCCAGACCCGACCCACCGCCTCCGACCCGTTTCCCCACCCCAGCCCCGCGCGACCCGCTCCGCCGCCCGCGTCCTCCGCCGACCGCCCCGCGCCGCCCGCATCCCTCGGCGCTGCCCGCGGCCACGCGCCCCCGACCCCCGCGCTGGCCGCCGCCTTGCTCGGCCCCACGCCACCGGCCTCCCCCTATTTAAAACCCTAGACCTTTCCCCTCCCCCGGCCATCAGCCTCCGCTCCGCCCGTTGCGCCACCACTCGCCACCACGCCGCCACGCCCACCGCCACCGCCGCCCGTCCTCGCCGGCGACCACCTTCCTCCTCCTCTCCTTCCCCGTCGACGATCCCGACAGCAGCACCAGCAGCAGCAGCAGAAACGCCTCGCCGCAGCGCCTCCGGCCGGCTCCGCCCGTCCCCCGCCCGCTCCGGCGCGCCACCCTCGCCGCTCCTCCGGCCCGCCTCCGGCCTCGGCGCCTCAGCTCCGCCTCCGGCGAGCGGCGTCCCTGAACCCTAACCCAAATTCAATAGGACACGGCCTGTGTCGTGTCGGACACGACACGGACACGAGGAAACCCTAGTTTTCGGAACCCGGTTCAGGTGCGTGTAGTTTCTTGCTCGTAGCTCGGATTTCAATTCCGTAAATTGCGTTGTGAAGCCTGTATAACCCTCTCGGTGTCCGGACAAACTGTTCGGAGCACCGCGTCCTGTGGTGATCGTACACCGCGATCCAAAAACAGGAAAAACCAGACCCTGTTTCACCCCGGAACTGAGTACGCCCCGCCAAACGGGACGACTTGGTCGCGCACGGTCTTCGTAGATACGTGCGCACCGTCGATACGGACGTGTGAGAATTCGCGGAAGCTGATTCGGGTGTGCGTGCACACCGGAATCAACGCGTATCCGCGGACATCGCCCCGTATCCGCCTTTTCTGCAATTTGCCCTAACTTCTTGTACACACGTCGGATCGAGACAAAACTTGCGCCATCGGACTCGTAGCGATACGCTGGTCCTGTGGGTCAAGTTTGGTTCGATTCTGAGAACGTTGACGAAATCGCGTGTCGTGGGCCCCACAGGCCCCGCTCGACGGGCGATTTCGTGATCGGCTCATCGGAATCCAAATCTGGAAGTTCCGTTGGATTCGTATCAGCGTTCCTGACCTGTTGACACTAAGTTTGGTGAATTTGGAGACTTTTGACCCGGACACGTTTTTCGGTGCAAAGCGGGCCCAACGGCGGACCCCATTTTGACCCGAAACTGCCGTTTTTGCCCTTGTCTCCAAATTGGACCCAAGGACAGGCATTTCTAGCTATTTGACATCTTCTGAGCGTGATGGTAATGTCTATTTCAGCTTTTGGACTCATCTTTGGATATTTTCCCCGAGAGCCAATATTAATCGGATCCAAACAAACAGGCAAGTACCTGCACTTCAAGTTTAATCTTTATATTGTGATAGTTAATTTTCTGCCTTACATGTACCCTTGATGTTTACACCTAGTGTTAGAAATGTTGAATTTTATGTCTTGAATATTGGAGTTCATGTTTTGTTTTTCATGTCGGGTGGGAGAATACTGAAAGGCATGTAGCTTACCCTGACTCTTGCCATGATTAATAGCTGTTGGTACACGACTGTCCATCAGCCGGATCTCGATTATTCGTGATTAATAGCCGTCTATGACGGCCGGTTTAACCTTATAGACCCCTACATGCCAACTAGGTATTCTAAATACACAAGTTCACACACATAGCTTCTTGTCTAGTTATGGCTCTTGTTGACTGTTGCAGTTTCATTTTCTGTCACATTTATTCCTGATTTCTCATATTCCTGTGTATAGCATTAACTCTGAGATATTGATGTTTCTTTTATGCAATTTTCTCAATATAATGCTCAATCTAATTGTCATAAATATTTAGTTTTAATCTTGATGTGCATTGTGTACTTTGCTCCTTTCCTGACTGGATCCGTTGATTTAGGCGATGATGAGGACCTTGCCCCTACCTTTGTGGCCACTATGAGTTAGCAGGTAACACACATGAGGAGCCAGTTTCCCCCAGGAGGCTACTTCTGTGGATCAGTTAGCTGTAGCTGCTTTTCTTTCCTTTTCAGCATATACTCGGGTTTGTCCCCGATTTATCTTCTGGCTTGTATTAACTGTGGATTGGTTGTCACAGATTAGATATTATGAAATCTCAGCATTCCTTTTCCCTGTTATTTTCCTTGTCTATTTTACTTTTGTGGATGAGATAGACTTTATATTACCTGTGATTATGCCCTAGACAGCGCACTACCGCCGACACTGCGGCGTAGGCTGGACGTGCCCACGCACTCGTGCCCGAATATCCGGGTGCGGGTCGTGACAGTACCGACCATCATCGTGCTGAGGTAGTAGATGGCCCGCTCGTGACCTACGTCACTCTCCTGGGATAGTATAGCGCCAAGAGAGTGATCTATTTCTCGTACATAGAGCAGAAAAGGCTTCCCCATAACTGGGGCTACAAATACTGGAGGGCTCATAAGGTAATCCTTTATGTCATCGAAGGCGCGCTGGCATTATTCGTTCCAGACAAAGGAGACTCCCTTCTTCATGAGTTGCATGAACGACTGACAACGTCCAGAGAGGTTTGATATGAACCTCTTGATATAGGCCAGTCTTTCTTGAAGGCCATGAAGTTCTCTGAGGTTCTTCAGTGGGCGAATTTCAAGGATCCCTTTGGTCTTGTCAGAGTCGACGTGGATACCCTTCGAAGTTAGGATAAAACCCAAGAATTTGTCGTTGGAGACTCCTAAAAAAGATTTGGTAGGGTTCATCTTGAGCTAGTGCGTACGCATGAGGTCGAACACAGTCTTCAAGTCCATGAGGTGATCATCTTTGGAGCGACTCTTGACGGTGATGTCATCAACGCAATATTAGATCGTCTTATATAGATGCTCACGGAAGATGGTGCTCATAGCTCGCTAGTATATAGCAAATGCGTTCTTCAGGCCGAAAGGCAAGACTGTGTAGCAGTATTCTCCTATCGGCGTTCAGAACGATGTATGCTTCTGATCGTCAGGAGATATCTTGATTTGATTGTAGCTTGAGAATCCGTCCAAGAAGGACATGCGCTCAAAGCTAAAGGTGTTGTCGATCATTATGTCTATGATCGGAAGGGGGAATTCGTCCTTAGGGCAAGCCATATTTAGATCATGAAAGTCAATGCAGATCCGGATCTTTACGTTCATTTTGACGACGGGCACGATGTTGGCTACCCAATCTAGATGTTGTTCTTGGCGGACGAATCTACTAGCTATAAGTTTGTTGACTTTAGCTTCAATGGCGTTCATAATGTCCAGCCGAAACTGTCATTGTTGCTGCTTGACAGGCGTAGAGTTCGGCGAGATATTGAGCTTGTGGACCACGCTTTTGGGGTCCAGTCCTGGCATATCTTCATAGCTCCAGGCAAAGACATTGATGTATTTTTGGACAAGCTGTAGTAGCGATTCTCGATCCTCATCAATCGAACTCTTGCTGATGAAGATAGATTTAGGGGAGGATTCATCGTCCAGATTGATTTGTATGACTTTGTCCTCAGTAGGAGGTTCTCGTTGTTCGAACCGTATCTCCCATTATACGTCTAGGCGTTGGTCCCACGGTTCTACTTCAAAGAGTTTCGGTGGATCCTCATTGTCTTTCTTAGGGTCAGCTGACACCATATTGGCAGACAATATTTGTTTGAGCATCTCCTCGATACTGATATCGAAATCCCAAGAGGAAGATTCTGAAGAGTAAGAGTGTAACTCATCTTCTTTATCCGATCCTTTGTGGGTTGTAGGAGGCATGATGTACCCTAATCCATGCTTGGTCTTATGGTAGTAATCATCAGATTTGCCTGAAGGAGCCCGCAGTCGCAGAGGCAATCATCGACATTTGCCGTAATTCAGATCTCGGTTGCTTTTAAGATCATAATCCATCTCCTGGATGAGGTATTTGGCATGACCACTGAATTGGTAGAGTTGTATTTTGTCGGTATCGGGTTCTGGCTCTTGTTCCTCCGGGATGAAGGATCGGGGGTATTCAACCCTACCGAAGATGATGGGTTTGTCTTCCCTCCTCATTGCTGGAACCGTGAAGTAGAAACCTTGGCTGGGGAGAATCTGGTTTACTGTATAGATAGTAGTTAGTTGTGTATTCAATTACAAGATTTAGACTTCTTTCCCCTCGACATGGTAGCAGAGGGTGTTGTTTACTGCGTTAATTCTGGAGTGAGGTCGAATGAACCCACATGACCTCCCCACGCGGCGTGGCGAGAGGTATCAGTCCGGCTATTTGATCAAGAGCTGGTGGGAGTTTAACAACCTCCATTGTTATCCTGGGAATAGGGATTACTCCATCTTGTGTCTCCGTTGCCGGGAAGTTATCGAATTAGAGGGACATTATGTTGGCCGCGATGGTTTTATTGTCGAAGTCCAAGGTGAGGGCCTTGGAGTCAAGCAGGCGCTGGATGTACCGCTTGAGTGTGTAGCAATCTCGTGTCACATGGTAGATGTACCGATGAAAGTTGTAGTACTTCGGATTATTCACCTCGGCTACTTCAACATGCGCTTGACGTCGGGGAGCCGAAGTTTGTTTTTCTTCATTAGCACGTCAAACATTGCCATGACATCATCTTTGAAGGAATAGGTTTCCTTCGGTTTTGGGGCCTCTGTGAACTTTTTCTCGAGCTTCTTGGCTATATTGGCAACCAGAGCCTGCTTTCCCTTGCCATCCCTGGCGTTATTGTCGTTGTTGTTTTTGTTGTTGTAAGTGTGTATCCCCTATCATCAGCGACGGGGATCTGTATCCCCAGGAGACAGGTGTCCTTCACCTTCTTCTCAGCAGCGACATCATTTATGATGAACGTCGTCCAGTCTTTAAACTGAGAGTCATCCATCCAGAGCCTGACTGTGGGAAGAAGATTCCTTTGGTAGGTGTCCATCAGCGTGGACTTAGGGTTGTCAGGGGGTAACTTCAGTGCCGCTTGTCTGTACCGCCTGATGTATTCTCGTACAGACTCTTTCTTCCCTTGTGTGATGTCCATTAATGAGGACAATGTCATGTCATTTCCCCCGTCATAGAACCGAGCAAGGAAAAGACCTTTGAGGTCGTCGAACGACAAAATACAATTTTCCTAGAGGTTGCAGAACTAATCGAAGGCTATTCTAGACAATGCCCCGACAATGAGCTTGGTTAAGAGGACATCTTTGTGAGGTAGATGCCCCATTGTCACCTCGAAGTAACTCCTGAATTGATGAGGAGATGTCTTGCCATCAAACGGAGTCAAGTTGAAGGGCTTATACTTGGGCAGATACGGTATATCTCTCCACTCGAGGGGATACGGTTATCGAATCCCGAGCTTACGTAACGAGTCCCTATTGTCCATTGAGTCTAGATGGGCCCGGAGTTTACTTACCTCCCGTATTGCTTTTCGAGCTTCATCGACTGCGGAAGGAGCAGAATATCCGGGTAAAGGATGGTTACTGCCAACGGATGGAGCAGTTGCATTGGTATCCCCATTGGTCCCAGGGTCCAGGCTTGCTTGACCAGAGGCCCTGCCTTATTATGGGGCAATATTTGTCTTAATTTCCAACATTTTCTCGGTCAAGGCTTGCATCGACGCACCCATGGTCTGCATCATGGCCTCGAGGGTTTCGAGGCCCTATCGATCATTGGGGCCTTTGTGATCGTCCCCTGTCATGTATGTTGTTCTCACATAGAAAAAAAATAGATGGGACGGTGGATGTTGCACTTTTTGCCTCAAACTCTTGTCGTGAATAGCCATCCAAAAAAGTTGGTGGGGCCACATCCTCTTCAGACTCGTAGAAAAACTACCCCCATCTTAGAAAGCTGCGTCCACTTGACGAGGATGGCTACCCCCAGGGACCTCAACATATGTTCCTTGGGAATCACCGTCTTCACAGAACGCCGGATTGTCATAGAGGTCCGGGGGATTACAACCCCCAGCTTGCATAGCCACCGGGGGTCCTGAGGAAGAACTACCCCCAGTGGCTGACAGCTTCTTCATTGAACGGGTGCCCAAGAAAATACCTTCCGCGAGTTCCGCTGCCTGTCCCCCTTGGGCCCGTCTCCTTGACCTGCTGGCCAAGATCGACGGACTGGAGATGCCAGACCTCTGACTTTCCCTTATGGAGGCCTTCAGAGTAGAATAGCATGAGGCAAATGGCAGCTTCTTTTACTATGGTTCTTCCACCTGTTCTCTGGGTTGCAGTCGAGTGGGTGCCTATGGTTGCAGCTACTGGAATACCGACTACCTTTTTGAAGGTACTGCTTTTTGTTACAACAACAATTGATAATATTGGCACAGTGATTCCCTGGGGAGGACACTTTGTATGTCGTAGTTGTTTTCCTTTCTTTACGCTTGTGATTGATCACGTTGCGCAAGTCAAGAGAGGGCTGACTCACATTTGCACCCTTTTTGTGACCACTGGTAGATCGAGCGCACGTGTGTGGGAGTTGCCTTTGCTTCCTGATCTAGGGTTCATATAAGAACTTTTTGCAGATTGTCAGTGTAAGACTTTTAAGACGGACCCTGTCCATTTGTCGTTGCGGGCTGGACGCACGGGACGGTCTTATATAGCTTTCCATCAGGGGCCCGCATAAAGATTAACGGTGCCCACTGACTGTCAGCTAAATGACAGTTGCTTGAGCTTGACGAGCTCGTACTGCCCTAGACTTCTTCTACTTAGCATGCGCAGGCGTATAGTACGAAGAATCCAAGGTTTGATTTTCACCATTCTCAGCATGGCGCATAGGATTAGCGCTGTGTGAGATTCGGTCGAAAGCAGAGATCCTGCTGCTGTCAGAGCCGCATGCGGCCATCTACCTGCAGATGTCAGCCGATGCCGCATAGTTGGTCTTATGCGGCCTCCTCCTTGGCCGCATAGAACATGCATCATCACCCGAACGTCTGGCATCGTAATGTTTTTTTCTGCCAGAGTTTGGATGCTGATCATTTTCTGCATCAGGCGGGATACCCATTGACATGGACAACCTAGGTAGATGCCTGGCGAGCGTCTTCGACAACAGAGAGAGAAACATGGAGTGCTTGCTCCGCGGTTGGGTGAGGCACAGCAGCCTTTGCTACCCACGTCCTGCGGGTCTTCTTGGGCTTTGCTAGCCTTGACAAAGGACTAGTGCTTCCCTCCGAGAGCATCTCCTCGAAAGCCTGCTGGTCGAAGCGGACCACCAACATCATTTGAGTTGACCCGAGCTTGGCTGCGTTAGATTGCGTCACAACTTTCTCATTAGAGGAGAAAGATGTCTCCAACAGAGTTGTCATCTTGTTCGCCATTAAATGAGTTCTAGCAAACTTTGTATTTAAAGAACGAAAAAGAGTATAAAGAATCCTAAACAGAATTATCTAAGTACAATATTTTGGTCTAGGGTGTGACGATGGAGGTTAAGAAGTGCAGCGACTCTTATGCTTTGTTGACGATCCGATACAGGGTGAATCTCTTATGTTCTCTCTTTGCTCGTCTTTGTATGCTCTCTCTTTGTATCACCCACCCCTGTGTCTGTCCCCCTGTTTGGGCATACCACCCGGATATATATAATCATCCTTGGGCGTGCATATGTTGGGACGCATGGATGCTAGAGGGTGCCATGTGTCCCTTCCTAACATGGTGCAGCTGTAACCGTGAGCAGGCCAAGCTACCACGCGGGCGCTTGTTAAGATTTTCTGTTGCTGAAGATCTGTGTGGTTCTCGTCCTTTATAGGCGTGACTTGGTTAGGTTGACACGTAGTCCGTACTTGGTTGGAGAGAATCACTCATGTTGTAACAGCAAGATTTGGCCTTCATGGAGTCTAAAATACATGTGATTAGAGACGCATGGGATGCATGGAGTCTGGGACGCATGGGACCAGAAACGCATGGAACGCATGGAGTCTGTGATGCATGGGGACAGAGACGCATGGAACACATGGAGTCTGGGATGCATGGGATCCTTGTTGTGCTGTACATGTGGCGCTGCACACCCATCGAGAGTGAAGTTCTATGCTGACGTGATACTTCTGTCGTTTAGTCTGTTTACGTCTTTTGTGGCATTCAGAAAAAAATTTGTCAGGATTATGTGTCAGAGACAATCATGTTTCTAGGATGCCATGTCAGGTCGATCTGTGGCCAAAGCTGCTTCGACTGATTGGGACACATGGATGTCGCCTTATTGGGCCGCATGGTGATTCTGCTGCCCAATCTCTTCTGAGATTTACTTTGGGATGCATGGTTGTTGGACGCATGGATGAATATTTTTCAAAGCCCAGTGATGACTTTCAGTCCTCCGGGATGGGGGCGTGACAAAAAGGGAGAGAGAAAAACGAAGATTGTCTTTGTCTCAAAAATCCTATATTGAGAAGATCATTGCTCGTTTTGGTATAGAAGATGCAAAGTCTGTTTCTACTCTATTGGCTGGTCATATTAGGCTTTCAGCCAAGTTATCTCCTACTACAAATGAGGAGAAGGAGCGCATGGCTCGAGTTTCTAATGCTAGTGTAGTTGGCAGCTTGATTTATACTTTGTGTGAACTCGACCAGATATTGCATAGGCCGTAAGTATAGTTAATCGTTTTATGGCTAATCCAAGGAAGAAGCACTGGGAGGCTGTGAAGTGGATATTCAGGTACTTGAAGGGCACCATTGACGTAGGATTATACTTTGGTGGAGACTTTAGTCAGGTCAGTGGATATGTGAATTCGGACTATGCTGGCGATCTGGATAGGCGTAGGTCAACTACTAGATACGTGTTTATTCTACATGGTGCGCCAGCCTGTTGGAGGTCTATGTGTTAGGATACGGTTGCCTTGTCGACTACGGAAGCATAGTATATGGCATTGACAGAGGCAGTGAAATAGGGCCTATGGCTTTGCGGCTTGATTAATGACTTGGGGGTGAAGCATGATGTAGTTGATGTGCATTATGACAGCATGAGTATTATCTACTTGGAAAAGAATCAAGTCCATCATGTAAGGACCAAGCATATTGATGTTCGCTACAACTTCACACGGGATGCCATAGAAGACGGAGACATTGCACTCGAAAATGTGCATACCAAGGACAACTCCGTTGATATATTGACTAAGGTTGTCCCTTAAGCCAAGTTCCAACATTGCTTGGACTTGCTCTAAGTCCTTCCAATTGCTTTAGAGTCCTTCGGGGTGGGATTGACGAGTGGTTGATTTGGTGAAGCTGTGCCCACGGAGCGGTTGTAGCGCGCTAGCGCGCCTTCCCTCCTTCTCTCACTTCAGAAGGATTTTGCAGTATTTTTTTATGATGACCTGGTCGAGAAAGTACAAAACATCGGTGTAAAAGATAGAGTAGGATCAGTGAGGTTGGTTATAGTAAGGCGTTCGGTTTTAGTTACGACTTCCGCTAGCACCGGTGGAAAAGTATGTCGGCTCGATTTTGTGACAAAATCTTGCCGAGGTGAAGATATGAAAAAAAATATATTTGTCATATCTTTGAAGGAGATTGACTAATATATTTGACCATATCTTTGAAGAAGATTGGCTTTGACCATTTGACCATATCTTTGAAGAAGATTGACTTTGACCTTTGACCATATCTTTAAAGAATAAGATTGGATTCATATTCCTACATAATGTCGAATTTGATCATATCTTTGAAGAATAAGATTGGATTTTTATTCATACATTGTCACCACCCCATTTCCAGAGCCGGGTATTTTTTTTTATTTTAATTTGGTTAATTGTGTATTATTTATAATTAATTGTATTTATATTTAATTAGTGATTGCATTATTTTTTTATTATTTTTATTTTGATTGTTTTAGGATTTTGGCTAGCCTGGACCCATGTCAGACCCTAGTGGACCCATGTCCGACCCAGCCCACACCCTTGTGAGAATTATTTTTGGGTTTTAGAATATTTATTTTATTTTTAGGAGTTAGTTGGAGAGATTTGGAACTAGTTTGAGTGCATTTGGAGCCCCGAAACCCAAAACCGAGTTACGGGAGGGCATTTTGGTCATTTGGACTTAGTGGAACCCTTTATTAAGTGGCCGGCCCTATTTTTCTCCCCCCCACACCCGTGAACCAGCAGCTCTTCTTCCCTCTCTTCATTCCACTCTTCTTCTTCTTCTTCTCCTTCTTCTCCACTTCTTTTTCTTCTTCCTTCCTTCTCCAAGTAAGTTCCTTCTTCCCATTTCTCCTCTTTCTTCTTCTATTCTTCTTTATGATTAACCCTAACCTTACATTCTTCCCTAACCTAGGTGGGTAGAGCCTAGATTTGGTGTTGGAGCTTGGATTTGAGGCTTGGAAGCTTGGATTGGAGGATTTAGAGCATTTTGGGGATTTTTGCTTGGGATTCCAACTCCCAAGAGGTAAACCCTAAATTTCCCCTTGTAATTACTCTTTTATGGTGTAATTAATATTTTAGAACCTTCCTAGACCCTTAGGCTACCCGTGGGAGGAAGTTGGAACTAGTTTGGGTGAGTTTAGAGACTTTGACATTAGATTTTGTGTCGATTTCGGGTGAAATCCGAATTTGGCCCAATTTTGGGTGATGCCCTAGGTTAGATGGACCTAGGTAGACGTTGTCGGGTGTCGTGAGGGTGAGAGCGTGTCTCCGTTCGGACACGGGAAGCCGCGTCGCGGAGAAACGGGAGTTTCGGGCGAAATTAGGGCTTTTCGTCGTCGCCGATTCTAAGTGCGTGTGCGTTTCCACCACGGGCCTAGAATCGACGCGGGAGCGCATTTTCTAGGATCTAGGCATCGTGTAGAGCGCGTGGGTAAATTTTGGGCCGATTCCGAGTTCGTTTGGTGTGCGTTTCAGGAGGTTTTCCGAGCCGCGCACCACGTGTTCGTCGAAATGACCGAACGGCCATTTCGACTTGGTTTCCTCGTTTCGGGCTTGTGCGCGCGTTGGGTTAGTATCGGGGAGTGTGTGCTAGAGTTTTCGAGTTATATTTTATATATTTATAGGCGTTGGTGAGTGTCGGGGTCGTTGGGCGTGCGTAGGTGGGGCGTTGTGAGCGTTGTGTGCGTTGTGTTGTGTGTTGTGTTTATTTATATATATATATATGTATATATATATTTGTGTGTGTGTTTTTTATATATATATTTATATATATATGTGTGGTTATATGTTTGTGAGTGTGTTAGTGAGTGCTAGTGTATGTGTGTAGGTGAGTGCTTGTGTGAGTGTGTGCTAGTGTGTAGGTGAGTGTGTGTGAGGGTGAGTGAGTGCCTATATATATATATATATATATATGAGTTTGAGTGAGTGTATATATATGTATTTATATATATATGTAGGAGTGTTTGTGTGTGGGGTTGTGTGTTTGCGAGAGTGTGTGTGAGGGTGTGTGAGTGTGAGAGTGTGTGAGGGTATATATTTACATATGTTTGAGTGTGTGTGTGTATATATATATATATTAGTGTGTATATATATATAGATATATATGTGTGTATATATATATAGATATGTATATATATTTATGTGTGTGTGTGTATTAGTGTATGAGTGTGTTAGTGTGTGTGTTAGAGTGTGTGGATGAGTGTATATATATATAGATATCTAGTTATATATATATAGATATATATATATGTATATATATATATAGATAGTGATATATATATATAAATAGGTGTGTGTGTGTGTGTATGTGAGAAGGAGAGGGGGGGGGGCTGAACTGAGAACCAGCAGCAGTAGAAGGAGCAGCCAAGCAGCAGCTGCAGCAGCAGCAACTTGCTGCACCAGCAGGTGCAGCAGCAGCAAAAGCAGTGGCAGCAGCATGGGCAGCAGCATCAGCAAGCACAACACCAGCAGCAGCAGTAATTTGAAGCACAGAGGTAGCTAGCAGCAGCTTTTAGTAGGTAGAGGATAGATGGATAGATAACTAATTAGGTAATAGATATATATATATATAAGTAGATAGATAGATTGATAGATACTTGGATAGATAGATAGATTCATAGATAGTTAGAGAGATAGGTAGATAGTTAGACATTTAGATACATAAATAGAATTGTTAGATAGATAGTTAGTTAGATAGATAAATAGATAATTAGTTAGATATATGCATAGATAGATAAATAGGTATATGTTAGATAGATAAATAGATAGATGGTTGATAGATAGGTAAATAGGTAGTAGATAGATATTTAGATAGATAGATAACAAGGTAAATAGTTGAATAGATACATAGATAGTTAGGTTTCTAGATACTAGATAGGTAGATAGCTAGATACTTAGATATATCTATCTAAGATATAGATACCTATATACGTATATATATATATATATATATAAGTGTATGGGTAAGGTAAAGGGTATTGTGTATATGTGTGTGGATAAAAATATACATAGGTACATATATGCTTAGATATATATAAATATGATAGATATATATATTATCTAGCCTAGATTAATAACTAGGTATATATCCAATAGCTAGATAGCTAGTTAGAGGGGTTTTAGAGCGAAACCTCAATATCTTGAGATACCAAGGTATTTCAATACCTTAAGATAACCAAGGTATTGAGTTTCGAGCGGGGTTTTTGAGCAATAGCCTAGGAATAGTATTGGAGTGATTTTTATACGTATATGTGTATATATTTACGCGTGCTAGCATAGGTTTTAGAGGGTATAGGCGGGGTGCGTAGCCTAGGTTGAGGTATCGGATACCGAGGGTATCCCGGTATCTCAAGGAGGTGAGTTTGTGAGTTTTCTAGCTTAATGACCTCGGTTTGACCTAGAATTTCAGGAGCACCCTAGTTTGACCCAGACTTGACCGTAGTTGACTCGGTTGACCGCCAAAGTCAACTTTTGACCTAGTTTTGACCTAGAGTTGACCTTTTGGACCCAGAGTTGACTTTTTGACTCAGATTTTACCGGTTTGACCCGTTTGACCTAGAACGACCCTAGAAGCCTATTTTTAATTATTTTATATCTGTTTAACTCATTAGAACCCTGTTTAACCTTGCTTTTCGCATTAGGTCCTTGCGACACCGGTTCGGATCGCCAGTTGCTCAGGACGTCAGGCGAGTACATTCTCTGATAGTTTTCATTATTTGATGATTATTATGATTCAGCTTTTAGTATAGTATCATCTGATTATTCTGGCACAACACGAGACACTGATTGATATTTCTGGATTCATTTACTTGCGACACGTACATTTCATGTTTCTGGCCTCTATTCTGGAATCACTACTGGCATCACCTACAGGCATCACTACAGGCATCATTCATGTACAGGCTGGACTCATCTTGATTTGCGTGTCGGGTCTTGGATCCACTTGTATTAGTCGGGGCGGGGAAATACTCGAGTAGACATGTAAACATTCCTATCTGGCATCATCAGGAATCACTCCCTCTGGTCTAATCTGGAATGATAGCAGCCGCGCACCCAGTGCGCGGTGAGCCGTACTTACCCCTAGCCGTTTACATGTCGAAACAAGTATTTCAAAGACACCGAGTTCATTCTTTATAGTCTGGACTCTCATGCATTTCTTGACTTGTCTCACTTACATGTTTCTGGACTTGACTCACTACATGTTTTTCATGCTAGACTCACTACACGTTCATGTGCACGGACTTGATCTTAGCTTAGATTTTCTGTATCTTGTAGTTATTACTATCTTGCTCTGATATCCATGCATCTTTACCTTTATGCACCAGTGACTTACATATTTTCTTGTTCATACTTGCTCCATTTTTCTTGCTACTTGCTATAACTGTTTTATAGTTTTTATCATTTAAATGGAACTGCTGTTAGAGATGTACTTGCTCCAGTCCTGACTGGACATATTTTTCAGAGTATCCGGAGGATTGGTGTCCGACGTTTTATGGACCTGAGCCTGTCGATGGTGCAGACAGGGACCCTCTAGTTTAGAGGTGATTTCCGGGTTGGTAGCCGGGATCACTAGGATCTTGTTGTTGTTTTTATTAGCTTTTAGCACCGGATTTGTCTCCGGTTTTGGATTGAGACCTTGTTTGTATATTATTTTGGATGATGTATTGTTGTATTATTATTATTATTATTGATGTTGTGGTTGTTGTAGTAGTAGTTGGTGGTTAGACTTTATAGTTGTTAGATCTCTGTGTTATCTTATCGTGCTTAGATTCGTGATTGAGTATATTGTGGTTATCTTTATGATATTGCTCCTCCGTTTGGAGTTGAGATCTCGGCAGATATATATATATTGTTTGTGTGGTTGCCCTCCTTTTGGAGAGGTCATGCCCAATTTTTGTGTGAGATTATTATTTAGTTAGTTGACCTAGACAGCGTTCTACCGCCGATGCTGCGGCGTAGGCTGGACGTACCCACGACTCATGCCCGATTTTCCGGGTGCGGGTCGTGACACGTTTTTGGTGGCGGCCCCATGCAGGTCTCGATTCGCAATTAGTGCGATGTCGTGGTGGTACAACAACTTAGTTGTACTGCTGCGAGCCTGCTATAGGATCTAGGATCTAGGATGAGAGTGTACTCAATCACGACTAGGAACAATTCCAATCTAATTATTCTGAAATTGCTTCTTTTGAAATATTATGTCCTTCTTTGATGATATCGTATCTTGCACCGTATTGACTTCTTTTGATCTGTGTTCAGGATGCCTCCGAAGACACGATCCCATCGTACCGTTCCAGCAGTTGCCTCGGAGAGGTCTGCTACCTCTCGTCCAGCTCGTATTCAGGCAGCTGCTACCGCTCCACTCACCACTCCTGCGGTTGAGGGAGCCTCTGTTTCTCTCGGGGATCCTTCTCCACTTATCGATCCGAGGACTACCCCAGTCATTCCGGTGGTTTCCCCACCACTTCCTGCTCCAGTAGATGCCGCGCAGTTGTTTGCGTTCTTCAGGGAGATGATGGACACGCAGCACCGTCAGGTGGATGTGATGAGACTGGGCATTGAGAACGCCCACCAGGTGGCCATGACGGCAGTGGATAGGGTGGCACAGGTTCAGCCACAGGCAGATCAGATTCAGCATCCGAGGCCGGGCAGTATTATCGACTTTCAGAGGATGCGGCCCAAGGAGTTCCGTGGTACAGAAGGGATCCTGTACGCAGATGATTGGATAGAGCAGATTGAGGGCATCTTCAGGCTAGCGCAGATTCCGGACAGCATGCAGATAGAGGCAGCGGGCAGTCAGATGTTCGACCTCGCCTTGACATGGTATCGCACAGATACGAGGATCGCAGCGCCAGGGCTTACTTGGGAGGCTTTCAAGAGGCTTTTTAAGGAAAAGTTTTTCCCAGATGTGGCGCTCAGTGCTTTGGAGAGCCAGTTTGAGGCACTCGTCCAAGGGAGCATGACGGTGGATGAGTACGCAGCAGAGTTCTGCCGTTTGGGCAGATTTGTGGATGGCTTGAGTGAGGCAGCCAAGGCGAGAAAGTTTCGCAAGGGCTTGGTTATGGCGGTCAAGTCTTTGACCAGGAGCGATCGCGAGGCGACTTTTGAGCAGATAGTAGGAGATGCTCAGAGAGCAGAGGATGACTTGGAGCTCAAGTCCAAGAGAGGCAGGGATGATTCAGGCAGTGCGAGTGGCAGTGCGGGACCAGCTAAGCGTCCCTATGTGCAGAAGGCAGCGCAGCAGGGTCAGGATCAGAGAGCGCCCACTTGTGCCTACTGCAGGAAGGCATGACACACTTGGGATGTTTGTAGGAGGAGGCTGAAGGTGTGTTTGTTCTGTGGATCCGCTGCTCACCAGATGCGAGATTGCCCTACTGCACCTCCGTTGGGTGGAGCACAGGATCAGAGAGTTGGAGCTAGGCCATCTGTGGCACAGCATCATGCCCCGCACCAGCAGAGGGATACACCCCAGCAGGGCAGGGCTTATGCGTTGACGGTCGAGGAGGCCGATGCTACGGATGTCGGGTTAGCAGGTCTGTCTTTTATTTCTTCTTCCTGTCCTTTTCCATTCCTGTGGTGTGCTTCATTAGTACCTGTTAGACGTTTTGTGCTGTGGTAGATAGTGTAGTGACCCCGATTGAGACTGTAATAACACGACCAGTAGGACCCTGATCTTGTATGTTGTTTAGGTAGAATTTCTTGACTGTGATTGTTGGGGGTTTGACCTAGAGGAGTGTGATTGACTTTAAATTTCGAGGACGAAATTTTCTAAGGAGGATAGGCTTGTCACCACCCCATTTCCAGAGCCGGGTATTTTTTTTTATTTTAATTTGGTTAATTATGTATTATTTATAATTAATTTTATTTATATTTAATTAGTGATTGCATTATTTTTTTATTATTTTTATTTTGATTGTTTTAGGATTTTGGCTAGCCTGGACCCATGTCAGACCCTAGTGGACCCATGTCCGACCCAGCCCACACCCTTGTGAGAATTATTTTTGGGTTTTAGAATATTTATTTTATTTTTAGGAGTTAGTTGGAGAGATTTGGAACTAGTTTGAGTGCATTTGGAGCCCCGAAACCCAAAACCGAGTTACGGGAGGGCATTTTGGTCATTTGGACTTAGTGGAACCCTTTATTAAGTGGCCGGCCCTATTTTTCTCCCCCCCACACCCGTGAACCAGCAGCTCTTCTTCCCTCTCTTCATTCCACTCTTCTTCTTCTTCTTCTCCACTTCTTTTTCTTCTTCCTTCCTTCTCCAAGTAAGTTCCTTCTTCCCATTTCTCCTCTTTCTTCTTCTATTCTTCTTTATGATTAACCCTAACCTTACATTCTTCCCTAACCTAGGTGGGTAGAGCCTAGATTTGGTGTTGGAGCTTGGATTTGAGGCTTGGAAGCTTGGATTGGAGGATTTGGAGCATTTTGGGGATTTTTGCTTGGGATTCCAACTCCCAAGAGACTTTGACATTAGATTTTGTGTCGATTTCGGGTGAAATCCAAATTTGGCCCAATTTTGGGTGATGCCCTAGGTTAGATGGACCTAGGTAGACGTTGTCGGGTGTCGTGAGGGTGAGAGCGTGTCTCCGTTCGGACACGGGAAGCCGCGTCGCGGAGAAACGGGAGTTTCGGGCGAAATTGGGGCTTTTCGTCGTCGCCGATTCTAAGTGCGTGTGCGTTTCCACCACGGGCCTAGAATCGACGCGGGAGCGCATTTTCTAGGATCTAGGCATCGTGTAGAGCGTGTGGGTAAATTTTGGGCCGATTCTGAGTTCGTTTGGTGTGCGTTTCAGGAGGTTTTCCGAGCCGCGCACCACGTGTTCGTCGAAATGACCGAACGGCCATTTCGACTTGGTTTCCTCGTTTCGGGCTTGTGCGCGCGTTGGGTTAGTATCGGGGAGTGTGTGCTAGAGTTTTCGAGTTATATTTTATATATTTATAGGCGTTGGTGAGTGTCGGGGTCGTTGGGCGTGCGTAGGTGGGGCGTTGTGAGCGTTGTGTGCGTTGTGTTGTGTGTTGTGTTTATTTATATATATATATGTATATATATATTTGTGTGTGTGTTTTTTATATATATATTTATATATATATGTGTGGTTATGTGTTTGTGAGTGTGTTAGTGAGTGCTAGTGTATGTGTGTAGGTGAGTGCTTGTGTGAGTGTGTGCTAGTGTGTAGGTGAGTGTGTGTGAGGGTGAGTGAGTGCCTATATATATATATATATATATATATATATGAGTTTGAGTGAGTGTATATATATGTATTTATATATATATGTAGGAGTGTTTGTGTGTGGGGTTGTGTGTTTACGAGAGTGTGTGTGAGGGTGTGTGAGTGTGAGAGTGTGTGAGGGTATATATTTACATATGTTTGAGTGTGTGTGTGTATATATATATATATATTAGTGTGTATATATATATAGATATATATGTGTGTATATATATATAGATATGTATATATATTTATGTGTGTGTGTGTATTAGTGTGTGAGTGTGTTAGTGTGTGTGTTAGAGTGTGTGGATGAGTGTATATATATATAGATATCTAGTTATATATATATAGATATATATATGTATGTATATATATATATAGATAGTGATATATATATATAAATAGGTGTGTGTGTGTGTGTATGTGAGAAGGAGAGGGGGGGGGCTGAACTGAGAACCAGCAGCAGTAGAAGGAGCAGCCAAGCAGCAGCTGCAGCAGCAGCAACTTGCTGCACCAGCAGGTGCAGCAGCAGCAAAAGCAGTGGCAGCAGCATGGGCAGCAGCATCAGCAAGCACAACACCAGCAGCAGCAGTAATTTGAAGCACAGAGGTAGCTAGCAGCAGCTTTTAGTAGGTAGAGGATAGATGGATAGATAACTAATTAGGTAATAGATATATATATATATAAGTAGATAGATAGATTGATAGATACTTGGATAGATAGATAGATTCATAGATAGTTAGAGAGATAGGTAGATAGTTAGACATTTAGATACATAAATAGAATTGTTAGATAGATAGTTAGTTAGATAGATAAATAGATAATTAGTTAGATATATGCATAGATAGATAAATAGGTATATGTTAGATAGATAAATAGATAGATGGTTGATAGATAGGTAAATAGGTAGTAGATAGATATTTAGATAGATAGATAACAAGGTAAATAGTTGAATAGATACATAGATAGTTAGGTTTCTAGATACTAGATAGGTAGATAGCTAGATACTTAGATATATCTATCTAAGATATAGATACCTATATACGTATAGATATATATATATATATATATATAAGTGTATGGGTAAGGTAAAGGGTATTGTGTATATGTGTGTGGATAAATATATACATAGGTACATATATGCTTAGATATATATAAATATGATAGATATATATATTATCTAGCCTAGATTAATAACTAGGTATATATTCAATAGCTAGATAGCTAGTTAGAGGGGTTTTAGAGCGAAACCTCAATATCTTGAGATACCAAGGTATTTCAATACCTTAAGATAACCAAGGTATTGAGTTTCGAGCGGAGTTTTTGAGCAATAGCCTAGGAATAGTATTGGAGTGATTTTTATACGTATATGTGTATATATTTACGCGTGCTAGCATAGGTTTTAGAGGGTATAGGCGGGGTGCGTAGCCTAGGTTGAGGTATCGGATACCGAGGGTATCCCGGTATCTCAAGGAGGCGAGTTTGTGAGTTTTCTAGCTTAATGACCTCGGTTTGACCTAGAATTTCAGGAGCACCCTAGTTTGACCCAGACTTGACCGTAGTTGACTCGGTTGACCGCCAAAGTCAACTTTTGACCTAGTTTTGACCTAGAGTTGACTTTTTGGACCCAGAGTTGACTTTTTGACTCAGATTTTACCGGTTTGACCCGTTTGACCTAGAACGACCCTAGAAGCCTATTTTTAATTATTTTATATCTGTTTAACTCATTAGAACCCTGTTTAACCTTGCTTTTCGCATTAGGTCCTTGCGACACCGGTTCGGATCGCCAGTTGCTCAGGACGTCAGGCGAGTACATTCTCTGATAGTTTTCATTATTTGATGATTATTATGATTCAGCTTTTAGTATAGTATCATCTGATTATTCTGGCACAACACGAGACACTGATTGATATTTCTGGATTCATTTACTTGCGACACGTACATTTTATGTTTCTGGCCTCTATTCTGGAATCACTACTGGCATCACCTACAGGCATCACTACAGGCATCATTCATGTACAGGCTGGACTCATCTTGATTTGCGTGTCGGGTCTTGGATCCACTTGTATTAGTCGGGGCGGGGAAATACTCGAGTAGACATGTAAACATTCCTATCTGGCATCATCAGGAATCACTCCCTCTGGTCTAATCTGGAATGATAGCAGCCGCGCACCCAGTGCGCGGTGAGCCGTACTTACCCCTAGCCGTTTACATGTCGAAACAAGTATTTCAAAGACACCGAGTTCATTCTTTATAGTCTGGACTCTCATGCATTTCTTGACTTGTCTCACTTACATGTTTCTGGACTTGACTCACTACATGTTTTTCATGCTAGACTCACTACACGTTCATGTGCACGGACTTGATCTTAGCTTAGATTTTCTGTATCTTGTAGTTATTACTATCTTGCTCTGATATCCATGCATCTTTACCTTTATGCACCAGTGACTTACATATTTTCTTGTTCATACTTGCTCCATTTTTCTTGCTACTTGCTATAACTGTTTTATAGTTTTTATCATTTAAATGGAACTGCTGTTAGAGATGTACTTGCTCCAGTCCTGACTGGACATATTTTTCAGAGTATCCGGAGGATTGGTGTCCGACGTTTTATGGACCTGAGCCTGTCGATGGTGCAGACAGGGACCCTCTAGTTTAGAGGTGATTTCCGGGTTGGTAGCCGGGATCACTAGGATCTTGTTGTTGTTTTTATTAGCTTTTAGCACCGGATTTGTCTCCGGTTTTGGATTGAGACCTTGTTTGTATATTATTTTGGATGATGTATTGTTGTATTATTATTATTATTATTGATGTTGTGGTTGTTGTAGTAGTAGTTGGTGGTTAGACTTTATAGTTGTTAGATCTCTGTGTTATCTTATCGTGCTTAGATTCGTGATTGAGTATATTGTGGTTATCTTTATGATATTGCTCCTCCGTTTGGAGTTGAGATCTCGGCAGATATATATATATTGTTTGTGTGGTTGCCCTCCTTTTGGAGAGGTCATGCCCGATTTTTGTGTGAGATTATTATTTAGTTAGTTGACCTAGACAGCGTTCTACCGCCGATGCTGCGGCGTAGGCTGGACGTACCCACGACTCATGCCCGATTTTCCGGGTGCGGGTCGTGACATACATTATGTTGGATTTTCATATATAGAAATATGATATGTTATATAAAGGGGCCAAAGGTTTCTCTTTGAGGTATCTCAAATTGTGCTTAATAATTGTTGAATAAGTTCGACATAAGAGAAAAAAAAAGTGGTTGAATAAGTTCAACACAAAAGTTTTTGAGAGAGTTTTTTTGTAGAGAGTTCTTGATAGCAAGGAGAGAAGTGTTTAGAGTAATTGTAATTCTTTTTCTTCTTCATAATGTAATTGAATTACCCTCGTCCGTGAAAGTAGACATCTTAACCGAACCACGTAAATTCTTATCTTTTTAATTGTGAACTTTTTCTAATGTGTTCTATGATTTTTCTTGATCTATTTTTGTTGTGCGTCAAACAGTAAAACTTCAGTATACGTTTCAGTTTGGTTTCCGTGCTATTGTTACGATGGATGCTTTTGATTTTTGTACTTCTCTCTTGAAAACTAGTATGGAACTTTTTGGATGTATGAAGTGATATTGATCGATTTATTGACTTAAAGAATGGATCAACTATTATTACTTATGATGGATCTTACTAACATAAATTTACTAATGAAACATGTTGTATAAGAATATTTGTGGTAACATTTGAAAGCAATCTAAAACTTTGCAGCCTTTGTACACAATTCTAAAGTAAATTAAATATTCACTCTTGCTTATAAACAACTAAAACTGTAGTAATACATAGAGATCTTTCTTAACACTTGCAAGCATACGAATAAATCTAGTAACTACTAGGGGTGAACATTATTCGACTTTAGACCTAAAATCGAACTAAACCGAATAAGATATTTGGTTCGGTTTAAAAAAAAATTTGGTTCGATTTCGATTTTAAAAATACACTTTGAGTTATATCACATGCTATTCAAACTAAAACTATAGTTATATCACATGCTATTCAAACTTAAATGAATTTCACTATTTATTCCTTTTGTCTGTCAAAACCAACTTTGCAGAAGGATACCTTATTGTCCCTCCAACAGCATACTATAATTCTCCTGCCCAAAAATAATAAGAACGATACGAAGAAAATATAAAACTGATATTATCATCAAAATCTCTCTCGGTTATACCACTCAGGGGACGTTTGGTTCAAGTTTTGGAGACTTGGAAATAAATTTTAGATTCCTTACGTCCTTGTTTGGTATGTCTAGGATTGAAAATACGAAGGACTTCATATTTTCATTGTTGTGGGAAAAGTAATTCTCAATGTCCCCTTTGGAAATAATTTTGCTTTCCTATGAATGTTGTTTGAATATTTTGTTTGGACATGGAATAACAGCCTCATTTTACTTTTAAAATTTTAACTTATATTCCAAACATGTAAATTTAGGTAATAAAAGAATGAAATGATATTTATGAAAAACTAAATAAATTATGATTTCTTTTCCATATTGTCAACATAATCTAACCTAACCTAACATAACCAAACATGGGTGTGAGAATGTTGAAAAGAAATAGAAAATAAATTCCTAGGAATAAAAACCTTGATCCAAACAGCCCCTTGGGGTCTGCTTGGATTGAGGTAAAAAAAAAACTTAGTAAAGTTAGTGAAGGGAAGTTTAGTGAGGGAGAGGAGAGTCAGTACATATAATCTTATTAGATTTGAGGAATAAGTTAAATGTGATGTGTTTAATAACTCTTGTTTGGATTGAAAGTTTTAAGTGGGAAAATGATTAATAAAAATACAATAGTTTCAAAAATACCCTTATTATATATAATTTTGAATGGGAGTAATAAGAGAAAGTAAGAAAAGATGACGCATCTGTACGACATCAGGTTGAAAGCCAAAAGGAGAATGTCTTGATATTTTATAGGACAAATAAGATATATTTATGACTTTTTAAACAAAATCTCTATTTTTTCATTGTTAACCTTCTAATTTGAAAGTTGAAAAAATAGACAAAAGAAGGCTGAACAAATAATCGGTTAATATTCTATGACTCCCCTTCCTAAATTCTCACTCTCAAACAAAATCCCTAAAAAAATTCCACTTACTTAACTTTTTCTTACTTAACTCTCTCTCCACCTTCAATCCAAGTAGATCCTTAAGAACAGTCAAAGGCTTAGGTTCATGATTTTCTTTGATATTTCATATTTCTCATGATCTGGCCTCAAAGTGTATTAAAAAAGAGCACTCTAGTACCATCACTCATTTTACAAGGGTAATCAATAATAGTGCATCTACACATATCACGAAAGAAATCACGAACACGTGATGTTCGCTGATTGGTCAAATTTTTTTGACCTACGCTAGCAGAGGGTCTGAGGACCTGAGGTCATTGGTTTTGCTCCGGCCAATCAAGTGCTGCCATGGGGCAGCTCGATTTTTTATTTGATTTTTTCTCGGACTGTCAAATGTTTTTGATCCAATAAAGCCTTAAAGCTGGAGTGAAATATTTTTTCTAAGGCCAGAGCTCACTGCCCACAACTATAATTTTGTGAACTCTCTATTGGAAAAACCTTTCCTAAAAACATAAAGTACCTGCGAGAGAACCGAGCAATACAACGCACAAACCAAACATCAAACACAGAAAAATAATCCACGCAGACACAGAGAATTTTGACATGGAAAACCCTTGCGGAAAAACCATGGGACGATCGGAGTCCAACCCTGAAGAACCTCCACTAATAGAATAAAGAGAATACACCATCTAAAAGCTTCTCCCGATCCAACACGGATCACTACAACACTTAGAAATAGAAAATAGATCACACCAAGAAGATAGAAGACAATAAAAAATTATCCAAAATTATCTCCTCCTCCAAAATGGCCTCCAATCCTTCCTTCTTCTTCCCAAAGTTGCAATAGCAATCTTGCCTCATTTTCTCTTCCTTGAGATGATATATTGTGTGTTCTGTTATTGATCCTTGGAATTAGAGTTAGAAAAACCTAATATATACCCCCTAATCCCGCAGCTAATTTCGAACCGTAGGATACGATCCAACGGTGTAAAAAATACCTCTAAACTTTTGCTCAGCCCGCCGACTGAACTCGGACCGACTTCGGTTTTGAGGTTCTGGAACACCATACCGAGTTCGGCCCGACTTTGGTTTTGAGGTTCTGGAATACCATTCCAAACTCGGACATAGTTCGGACCGAGTTCAGACTGAACTTTGTTTCCTCCTGGACAACAGACTGCTCCTCCTTCCTCCCGAGTTTCTTCGACCTCTCGAATGGATCTCGTCATCTCCCCGAGCTTCTCTGACCACAGACGGCACTTATCGCACTCCGATGTGTTCTCCACATTGGTTGGGATCCTCACAGACTCCAACAAATCTTCTCCTTCATAACTATGTGGAGGGGATCGTCATCCCGACGATCTGCCTGCAATACTCAAACATTCCCCTTGGAAAAATCTTTGTGAAACTATATGCTCCGTTGTCGTCTGTATGAACATTCTCAAGCGTAGCTTTCTTCTTCTCAACAGCATCCCGTATCCACTGATACCGGGTCTCAATGTGCTTGGACCGGCTATGAAATGTTTGGTTCTTCACAAGGTGGATAGCACTATGACTATCGCAAAGAAAATGATACTGCTCCTGCTTTAGCCCAATTTTCTGCAACAGCTCATTCATCCACAGCAACTTCTTGCAAGCCTCTATCGCCGTAATGTACTCTGCCTCTGTCGTCGACAAGATAACACACTTCTGCAAATACGACTGTCACGATACTTCTCCACCAGCAAACATTATCACATAGCCAGAAGTCGATCGTCTCGTGTCTACATCTCCAGCCATATCAGCGTCGGTATACCCAACCAGCTTTGGCTCGTCACCACCAAATGAAAGTCTCCAATCGGCAGTGTCCTGAAGATATCCTAGAATCTACTTGACCCCACTCCAATGTACCCTTCCAGGATTGGAAGTGTACCTGCTAACTGTGCCGACTGCGTGAGCAATGTCTGGCTTCGTACATACCATAGCATGAATAAGACTTCCCACGGCTGAGGCATATAGAACCCATTCCATATCTTCCTTCTCATCCTCGGTAGATGGACATTGCTCCTCAGTGAACTTAAAGTAAGCTGCGAGGGGGTTACTTACTTTCTTCAACCCGTCCATCCCGAAACGCTGATGTACCCGGTAAATGTACTTATTTTGGGACAAGTATAGCAGCTTAGACTCTGTGTCTCGGTTGATCTCCATCCCAAGAATAGTCTTTGTTGTCCCCAAAATCTTCATAGAGAAGGCTGTACCAAGTTGGCGCTTCAACTCTGCTATCCTGGTGGCATTCCGACCCACCAACAGCATGTTATCAACATAAAGCAACAAAATGATGAAATTATCCTCGGCGAAGTACCTCACAAAATCACAATGATCCGACATCATCCGTGCATAGCCATGCTCCCCCATAAATGACTTAAACTTCTTGTACCACTGCCTCGGAGCCTGTTTCAAACCATACAATCTCTTTTTCAACCGGCGGACCAAATATGACTTGCCCTTCATACAGAATCCCTCTGGCTTCTCCACGTACAATTTCTCCTCAAGATCACCAAGAAGGAATTTCGTCTTCACGTCCATTTGCTCGACCTCCAAGTCAAAATTGGCTGCCAATTGTAGTGTCTCGTTCCTCCTATTCGAGGAGCGCGGCTAAAAAATACTTGGTATCGTTCGATCGAGACAGATTGAATCAAGATTCTTTCCTTGTTATGGATTGGTTTCTTCGGAATTAGGTCCCGTATTCAACGGATCGTGCCTCAAGGAAGGACTCGACGGCAGAGTCGAGAGGGGACTTTTTGTTGCGCTAGTTTCTTTGCCAGTTTTCGATGCCGCTTGGTTGCTTTCTTGTTGGTTTTGTGACTTACATTTTTCTTGAACGGTTTTGATGGATTTTATTGTCTTCGTTCTTTGGATTTCGTATTTCATATCAAACCCTTAGAGACCGAAGCAGGAGATATTGATCATCTGCAGGTGATCGTGTAGGCGACGCGCAAGCGGAGTCTTGAAGATCTCCCTTTTCTTTCTCCTTATTCACCAACTATTGAGTGGCTTTACTTCGATTAGCTCCCTTCTTCCAAGTCTTCATTCCTAATAAATTGACTCGTTTGTGCATCCCGATCAACGATACTACCAGAATACAAATTGAGACAAGATAAAAGAAGTAGACTTAAAATACTTATAATGCTTGTCACACAAAATTCTCAACGGTCACATCATTGCGTGCTTGTCCGCTATACATGCAACTATTTTATGTTCAGTTGTAGTTAGAACGTATTCATCTATAACTATTCAATGGGTAGTACAAAACTTGTGAATTGATCATATCAGCTAGTAGACTATGCCATCGCACTGTGCTAAAGTAGTTATGTTCATGTTGATATCTTAAAATGCTTTGTATGTTAACTTAGTGTTTAGATCATTAATGGTTTTGGACAACTAGTGCACAAGGAAGATGGTTCCTATGAACGATCGTCGGGGCACCGGGGCCGATTCGCCCCAGACGGAACAACAGTTAGTCGTGCTAGCAACATAGCACGAGTGAGGGGGGAGTTTGTAGCAGGGCTCGCTACATGCGCTGCAAGCATCGCCGTCTACCCAGACTATACTCCATAACGGCTAGTCACGACAGTGATCCTTATGTATATTTAAACTGTGCAGACTAACTATGTCTTCGTGGCAGGAAAGACCATGGTAAGTTTTGTACATGTGGTTCAGACGGGACAGGTAAAGTCACCAAACGGTGGCGTATTTTGTTATGTCATTACATTCTATCGTATATAAAGAAATGAACTAAGGCAAGATAGAAAGATCACATAATAGTAATGTTGCATGTTCACATGAATACGATGTCAATTTTGGTATGTTGGGTTAGCTCGCCCAGACTGGTACTTTTTGAAGTACTGACCCTCGTTGCAGCAGGTTCTCCGAGCCGAGGCAACGCGACGAGGAGCTGAAACTTCTCCCAACCCTTCACTGATCCGACGCATTCATATTTTATTACTTTTGGAAGCTCAAATACATAATCACAAGGAGCCTGCACATATCTTTTGAAGCTCCTTGGCGATGGTGCTAAGTCGCACCCAAGGTGGTTTGCGCATTTTGAAATATTAGTAAGGATGTAGTTTATGGATAGGCTATCTTATTTTGCATCCAAGTTGTAAGCCCGTGAGGCGTCCTTATTACTTTTGGATCAAGAGTCCGTAACCATAAGTTCATTATCAATAAAGAGAACTTTTCTATATCTCAATGTGTGATATCTTATTGCATACTCTGTTACATGTGTTCTAAAGCATATCATTATGCCTAGGCCTTATGCACGCGCGCCTTACGCGTGCACGGCATCACATCCGGGGGACGATTATCGATTTAGCAAAAATTAGGGCGTGACATATTGGTATCAGAGCATGGCTTTAGATCCTTTGACATCGTGTCAGAAGAGTTTTCTTGAAATGACCCTGTCCCTCCCAGTTGAACTCCTGAATTCGCTTGGGCAAAATGAGATGCGTTCCATACAGTGAGTCCATAATATATTTTGAGACTGATGCAAGTTACTTTACGTTAAAGGAACAGCCTCAGAGCTGAATGCACAAGCGCAGGTGGTGGCGCAGGTGCAAGGGAGCAGTTCCGGTACTTCGGGCAGCTCATGAAGTCCAGCAGTCGCGTCCTCTGTCGATCCGATCGAGCGGATGATGCGTTCGATAGAAATGCAACAGAAGCAGGCAGAACTACGTCAAAGCCAATTTGAGTCCCGGATTAATGCTCAATTTCAGGCGCAGCGAACTCAGGCCGAGGCACTGCAGAAACAAATGGATACCTTGCAAAAAATTATGATGACGCTCGTCGCCAGCAACCATTCTGCAACGGTCGCCACGACAGTGCCAGTTGTAGCCGAGACCGCGGGACTTCAGGGCTCTTAGGAACCTCCGCCCTCAGACGAAAAGGGTTCCATCCTACAAATATCATAGTTTAAGAAGATGTGTCATGCTACATTCAAAGGGACCGACGACCCCTCTGTGGCGTTGGATTAACTGGTTGAGTTGGAAGACCACTTTGAAGTACTTCGCATGGATAAAATGAAGAGAGTTGCTTGCGCTCAGCTTCAGCTCCGTATAAACGCACATGATTGATGGAATATGCACAAATAAGCTATATTGAATGAAGATGACAAGACAACTATCTCTTGGTCAGTGTTCCGTAAGGCCTTTGAAGAGGAGTACCTTCCACCCGTCGTCCGTTGCGAGAAGAAAGACAAGTTTACACATCTGCAACAAAAAAATATGATAGGGCGGCAGTACGCCGCAGAATTCAACAGACTTGCAAAATTTGCTAAGTCTCATCTCTGTGACGCCGAAAGTAGAGCTCGAAGGTTTGAGATAGGACTACGACCTTCAATTCGTGCCTACGTCATCGTCCCTCAATACTGTACCATGCGTGAGTCTCTAAACCATGCCCTCTACCTAGAGTCGCAGTACCCCCCAGTTCGGACTGGCGTTGTGCAAAATTTCTATCACAAGCACCCTAGCAACACAGGTGGTAATAATGCGCACAAGCACCACAACAACGATGGCTCTCAGGACCAAGATCCAGAAAAGAACCAGGGGCAACCTTGTGCCTACTGCCACAGGCCAGGATACCATGTCAACGATTGCCGTATTCGAAAAGGGGGATATTTCGTTTGTGGTAAGTTTGGCCACGTAGCTCATGATTGTCAGGATCGCCCCAACGATCCCCTCCGCGCCGTCCACAGAAACAGCAACGTCCGTCTCAGAATCAAGGTCAAGCACCTCGAACGAACCAGACGGCACCACAGAGCGCTCAGGGCCGGGTCTATGCTCTGACTCGAGAAGAGGCGTTCGCATCAAACATGACAGTGTTAGTTATATTATTTTTTAATAATGTACCTGCTTCAGTATTATTTGATTCTGGTGCCACACATAGTTTTATTGCGGCAAAATTTTGCCGCTAAGAATACATTTCCTATGACACCGCTAGGCCTAAACCTTAGCGTCAGTACTCCATCGGCGTAAAATTGCCATTTCACTTATTTTGTCGTGAAGGTAACATTTGCATCGGAGGAAGAAAATTATCACTTGATGCAATAATCTTAGACATCAGGGACTACGATATGATTCTGGGGATGGATTGGCTCAGTGCTTGCTCGGCTACCATTAATTGTGCGGAAAAGAAAGTCGTATTTTGTATACCTGACGAGATCAAATTTTGCTATGCGTGCAGTCCACAGTCGAGAGCGCAGAATGCCTGCATGGTGATCTCTGTAATATCTACTCGACGGATGATACATTCCGGTTGTGATGGGTACTTGGCATCCTTCGAGACACACAACAAGATTGCGCAATCACAGAGACTACTCCCATTGTGACAGATTTTCCTAGTGGTTTCCCGATGAGTTGCCCAGCATGCCATCCGACCGAGAGATAAAGTTCACTATTGATACATTTTCAGAGACTCGACCAATTTCTAAAGCTCCGTATCGGATGGCCATAACAGAACTAAAAGAGTTAAAGGTTCAGTTGCAAGAATTGCTAGATCATAGATATATTCGTCATAGAGTATCTCCGTGGGGTGCGCCTGTATTGTTTGTAAAGAAAAAGGATGGCTCGATGCGGCTCTGCATCGACTATCGTAAATTGAATAAAGACATTGTTCGAAACAAGTACCCCCTTCTCAGGATCGATGACCTCTTTGATCAACTACAAGGTGCAACGGTATTTTTAAAAATTAAACTTCGCTCGAGTTATCATCAGCTCAAGATCAAACCGGACGACATGCCGAAGTAAGCATTTCGCACTCGCTACGGCCATTATGAGTTTTTGGTAATGCCATTCGGACTGTGTCACGTTCCAGTCCCAAAATACTGAGGGACTAGCCATGTGGCAATGGCCAATCGCACAACTCCAATAGGCAAACCCAATTTAATGGACCCGTTAGAGTGCACTTAAGCTGTAATAAATAATAATACAAGTCTATACCATCTATCTCAGTATAATTCTAATCTCATCCACAGAAAGAAAACACAAGTTAATATGATAGACCAGTCAAGATAATAGATAAAAAGAAATATAGTCCATCAATAAGTCCAAATAAATAGTCTCTCGGGGAACAACCGGATAAAATAAGTTAATACATAAATCCAAGAGTCAAGATATGAAATAACTTGAAGCATAAATAAATGAGTATATAATAGAATACTCAAGAGAAATCCTCTGGCACAACCTCGTCCTCTGGTGCCAGTATTGCTCCAGCGTCAGCTCATGTCCCGTATATCTCGGGGTAAACCTTCTCTGCTATACCTGGGGACATAATCTGGATCCAGGTCCTCAGGAGACATAGCAAGGTACAAGAATAACTCAAGCCAAATAAAATAAATTAAATAAAAATATATCCTCAGGGCAAGCTATATAACCAGCTATGTGAAATACAAGTTGAGAGCATCACTAGTACTCAAGCTGAAACCACTACAAGCTCTGTGTCGGGGAGCCGGTAGCAGTAATATCACGTAATGGGCCAATCTCTGGAACAGAGACTAAATCACCACAATAATAAAATATATATGTATGTAATCAGTTTATAGCATGTATGTCTTTTCCCACCCAATGTAATCAAACGTCTCATGTCCACGACGTCTCATGTCCATAACACGCAAGATCATGACCTCTAACTAGTACAACGAGTCAAAACGATATCTATGTATATGCAAGTCTCATGTCACGAATCCTGTAAGCCTATACAGAATTACCATGAATAACTCAAAAAAGATTATGTCACATGAATAGTATTAAGTGTCCTAAGGTATGACGTACTTGATAAACCAAGCACATAAAAATATATAGGATCGTGGTATCAACTCTCTTAGTGACGTTACACAACTCAGCGTACAACGTCGACACTCGAATCTGGTTCAGACGTTAAGCAACGTCTCACGGTCCTAGGTTGAACAGGTACATCACTAAAGTATATGGAAATAATACAAGCAAATAATAGCACTGGATCTTCTGCAAGTTTGCAATATACACTTGCCTGGGTTCTGAGCTCCGACAGTTGCTCCAATATAAGTAGAATCTCCAGGTACGCCTCCGGATGCTGAAGCAAACATCACAATCGCTCTCAGAAAACTTAAAATAGCTAGGATTGACTACCCATAAGTCCAATTTGGACACAAGGGCAGAATTGATAATTTTGGGTCAAAGCGGGGTCCACATGTGGCCCACTTCGCACCGAAAAATGTGCCAGAGACAAAGTTCTCTAAATTTTGTCAAACTTAGTGTTTACGAGTCCAGAATGATGATACGAACCCAACAAAATATCCAGAACTGGATTTTGATAAGCCGATCACGAAATCGCCCGTCAAATAGAACCGTGGGGCCCACGAAACGGTATTTCGTCAACGTTCTCAGAATAGAACCAAACTTGGGGTCACAAGACCAGCGTAACGTTATGAATCCGATGACACAAGTTTCATTGCAAAACGACAAGCACACACGAAATTATGACGAGTGTCAGATTGGGCCAATATGGGACTTTTCGACGGATACGCGTTGATTCCGGTATGCACGCACATCCAAATCAACTTTCGCAAAATCTCATACGTCTGCGTTGACAATATGCAGCTTTCGGTGCAATTCGCACACTACAAAGTTCCTTCGTTTAGCGGAACGTATCCCGTTTCGGGAAATTTTGGGTTTAGTAAACCAAGTTTTTGACAGATTTCAACAGCGAATAAATCACAGCATAGAACGAATTAAAATAAACTAATTAAAAAGATTAAATTTCAGTTATGTTGTCAAAACTATTATTCAAGTAGAATTTAAAAATATTAAGTAGGTTGGAAAAAAATAGACATGAAAAAGGGTGGTTGGAACAGTTTCTGAACTATAAATTTGGTTTTTTTTTTTTTTTTGCGTCACAAATTACGACCGACACAAGAGACGATACACCGAACAAATTATAAAGGGTTAAATAGGGTCATGTGGTCTTCGTATAGGATTTGACAGATCGATATTTGGATTACTGTGCAGGGAGATACATGGGCTAGAAGTAGCATACCTTGTTATGTGTTGTTGCTCGGAATTTGGGCGGCTACTTTGCGGCGGCGTGCGGCGGCGGTCCGGTGATTGTCGGAGGCTGTGGTTGGTCGGGGTGGTAGAGGAGATGATGGTGGTGAGGGTCGGCTGGGCTGGAGATTATATAGGGTGGAGGTGGCGCAGTTACAGGGAGAGGAAGTGGTCGGGTCGGAGTTGGTTGGGGGAGGGCAATCGGTTGGCTGCGGGGGTTTCTGAACGTGAAGGCGGCGGGTCGGGTAGTGGGTTTCGGGTTGCAGGTTTTGGTCCGAATCCAGTTTGGTTTGGTTTAGGTTGGTTTAGGTTGGGTTGGTTCGGTTTGGGTTGGTTTCGGTTGGTTCGGTTTATTACAAAACAATAAATACATGGCCAATAAAAATTGTTTTTGGCCCCAATAAATTCCCAAAAATTTATACAATATTCTACTAATAATTATACACCCACAAATATAATTTGTGCACTATTTTAATAATTAATTTAATACACAAAAATATAAATCCATGAAGAATATTTATTATAATTAACTAAAAATAATAAAAAATTTCTACAATAATAATTAATGAAAATTTTAAATTAAATTCTAAAAATTAGGGTGTTTATAATCTACCCACCTTATAAAATTGCGTCCTCGCAATTAAGAATTAACTACTAAGGAATTTAAAAATTATGGTAACCTATAGGTAGTTCTTAGGTCATACCTGCATCTTCGAATAGGTGAGGATAACGCTGGCGTATGATATCCTCTCGCTCCCAAGTAGATTCGCCGGGAGAGTAATGTTTCCAAGCTACCCGGATCAATCTAATCGTCTGACCCTGTAATATCTTCTCACTAATGTCATGAATCCCAACTAGCTGCTCTTCATACCTCAAGCTAGGTCCCACTGAAAACTCAGAATGATCGACTATCAGTCACGTACCTCCTCAGCTGTGAGACATGGAATACATCATGCACTCCCTCTAGAGATGGGGGTAATGCAAGACGATACGCCACCTCACCAATACGCTCCAAAATATCAAACGGCCTAATGTACCTCAGGCTCAGCTTGCCGCTGCTCCCAAAATTGAATAGTACCTCGAGTAGGTAAGATCCTCAAGAATACATGTTCTCCTTCCTTGAACTCCAAAGTTCGACGGTGTGTGTCAGCCCAATACTTTTCTCTGTCCTTAGATGCACGAAGATGACTCTGAATTTGCTTCACCTTCTCAACTGTCTATATCACTAACTCCGGACCGAGTATCTGACGCTCGCCAACGTCACTCCAACATATCGGTGACCTGCACTTCCTGCCGTACAGTGCCTCAAAAGGTGCCATCTGGATGCTCGCCTGGTAGGTGTTATTGTAAGAGAATTCCACCAAGTGCAAATGGTCTTCCTAAGACCCTCCGAAGTCTAACATACACGACCTCAGTATATCTTCCAGGATCTGAATTGTGCGCTCCGACTGACCGTCTGTCTGTGGATGGTAAGCAGTACTGAACTTGAGGCAGGTGCCAAGACTCTCTTGCATGCTTTACTAGAAATAGGATGTGAATCTTGAGTCACGATCAGACACAATACTAACCGGTACTCCATGTAACCTTATGATCTGTCGTATATACATGTCAGCTAGAATATCTGTAGACTGTCCAACTCTGAATGACAAGAAATATACCTATTTGGTGAGTCGATCAACAATAACCCAGACTGCATTCTTCCCACTGGGGCTTCTTGGAAATCCTGTAACGAAATCCATAGTAATATATTCCCAGATACATTCGTGTATGGAAAGTGGCTGTAACATACTAGGGGTTCTCTGATGCTCGATCTTAACTTGCTGACAGATAAAATATTTTGCCATAAATCGTGCAATCTTTCTTCATCCCATGTCACTAATAGTACTGCCTTAAATCTCGGTACATCTTCGTACCTCCCGGATGAATAGAGTACTTGGAGCTATGTGCTTCAGATATCAACTCAGGTCTCAACTCCCCATTCGGGACATATAGGCAATTTTCGCATCTTGACGTCCCGTCCTCATGGATTCGAAGTCCCGTTTGCATGCCAGCTTTCGTCTTCTCTTTAAGTTTCCAGAACCTAGCATATGTGGGTAATGCCGCCTTAATCCTCTCTACTAGTGATGACTTAACTTCAAGATTCGCCAACAACCCACTCTGCCTTGGCAAAATAACCTCTATTTCGAGCTCATGAAGATCCTCTAATAGCTGGGTCTGCATTGTTAAGAAATAAGCTGTGGGTTTCCTGGTGAGTGCGTCTGCTACGACATTCGTCTTGCCCGGATGGTACTTCAAATCTATATAACCATCAACTCTAACCAACATCTCTGTCTCATATTGAGCCCTTTCTGAGTATAGACATACTTCAGACTCTTGTGATCAGTGAAGATTTCCACCTTCTCTCCATAAAGATAGTGCCTCCATATCTTTAATAAAAATATTACTGCAGCTAGCTCAAGATCGTGCGTCGGGTAGTGCTTCTTATGAACTTTAGTTGTCTCGATGCATAAGTGATAACTTTGCCATGTTGCATCTATAAACAACGAATCCTCCCGATCTTGAAGAAAGAGTCAAGACCGGTGTTGTCGTCAATCATCTTTTCAACTCCTCAAAGGCCTTCTGGCAATATACTGTCCATTCAAACTCCTGGTCCTTACGCGTCAACCGCGTCATAGGCTCCGCAATCCTTGAGAAGTTCTCCACGAACCTCCTATAGTATCCAGCAAGTCCAAAAAAAATTCTCACTTTCGCAACTGATGTAGGTGTGGGCCAAGTTTCTATTGCAGCAACCTTCTCTGGATCAACTGAAAGTCCTTCTCCCGAGATGATATATCCCAGGAAAGGCACCCTATCCTAACAAAACTCACATTTACTGAGTTTGGCGTACAACTTCTCTTGTCTCAGCGTCTCTAGCACGATTCTGAGATGCTCCTCATGCTCAACTTAGCTCTTGGAATATATCAAGATGTCATCAATAAACACAACCACGAACTTGTCCAAGTACTGATAAAAAAATCTGTTCATCAAACTCATGAACACAGTTGGCGCGTTGGTTAAACCAAACGACATAACTAAGAACGCATATTGTCCATACTTGGTCCTGAAGGTTGTCTTCGGTATATCCTCTTTCTGCACTCTAATCTGATGATCATCGGATCTAAGATTGATCTTTGAGAATACACTAGCACCACTCAACTGATCGAATAGATCATCAATGCGTGACAAGGGATACCGGTTCTTGATGGTTACAGCGTTCAGTGCTATGTAGTCAATACAAAAGCGTACCGTCCCATCCTTCTTCGGCACAAATAATATGGAGGCTCCCTATGGTGAAATACTGGGCCGAATAAAACCCTTCTCCAGAAGATCATCAACTTGCTTCTTCAATTCCACCAACTCCTTAGATGCTAGCCGGTACACTGATGAAGTGATAGGCTCCGCTCCTGGAGTCAAGTCTATTGTGAATTCTATTTTTTTATCAGGTGGTAAGCCTGGAAGATCATCAGAAAATATATCCACAAACTCAGATACAACATTTGGGTACTCGGGCTCCCCTTCTGTAGAGAGTGCCTTAAGTGTAGGCTGAACTCCTTGCTCTTTGGCTCCCCGAAGAAACTCAAACTCCGGATGTCCATATGGTCTAAATATAACCCGTCTAAGCCAGCAATCTAGAGTCGCATGGTACTGACTCATCCAGTCCATACCAAGTACAACATCATAATCCGGCATGGAAAAGATCAAGAATTGGGCCGCATCTCTCTTCCACAGACTACTACCGAACAAGATCTACAAATGTCACTAACTGGAATAATTCTGCCTTCCGTAAGAATTCTCATAGTCTTCGAAAGGGGTACGGTAGCTACTCTATGTGTGGCTACGAAGCTAGCAGCTATAAATGAATGCGATGCTCCAGAATCGAATAAAGCTACAGCAGGTAATGAAGCTACTAATATAGTACCTGCTATGACCTCTCCTGTAGTAGCTTTATCTTTAATAGCCAATGCAAATGCATGTCCTCGTCCCTATATAGGTCCTCTCTGCTGTCGAGCCTGCTGGAATAGTGCTGCATGTGGTACCAAAGGTGGCCTCGACTGATATCCTCCTGGAGATGGTGGTCTGACTCCTCCAACACCCGTCTGTGGTGCTCCCAATGCTGGATAAGCTGGCCTAGGTGGCTGCTAGGCTGGTCTCGGTGCTGGTAAAACTGGTCGATCTGCCATCGGTGCTCCCTCTCGACGCTCAGGGCAGTCCTTGGCTAGATGTTGGTTGGATTCGGAAATCAAACATAGTCCCAACTTGCGTCTACATTCCCTCTCAATATGACCTACCTTGCCACAGTAGTGAAAAGTAGGAAGGGATGGGGCTCTTGATGCTGCTCTCTGTAGTGAATTCTTCTGGGGTCGCTTTGCAGACTCCCCGTGTGGTGCTCTGGATGGTGCTGATGTAAACTGCCATTTCAGGCTGGACTCTCTCCTGGTGACATGCTCCATGCGTCGTGCTGCAGCAAGGACATCCGTGGATGAAGTAGGCACAACGGATCCGATCAATCTTTGTAGCTCAAAGCTATGTCCGTCGAAGAACTTCTCCGCCTTTTCCTCTTCTGTCAGAATCAGAGTAGGGGCGAAATGACTCAAACAGATAAACTATATATTGTACTCTTCTACCGTCATGTTGCGTTGAATGAGGCGGTTAAACTTATCTCTAAGTTTTGCTCTGGCAATGGCTGGAATATACATCTCCTGAAAGTGTCTAAAGAACTCCTCCCAAGTGACTCGGTCCGGTCCGAGCCGTCTCTCCTCAGATAGCCACCAATGATGTGCATTTCCCGTCAAATGCATCTTGACGGCAATCATCCAATGCTCCCTCGGAAGCTCGGCTGCTTCCAATTGGTGTTGAGTGTTTGTGAGCCACTCATAAACTTCAGTGGGCTCCTCCTTGCCTGAAAAGGTACGGGGCTTCAGCTGGCAAAAATCAGTGATAGATCTCGTCGATGTTCGTCTAGCTGGTGGGTTCGCCTGCTCCAGTGCGGTTACTAGGCTGTTCCTCAAGTTCTTTGCCTCGTGACGCTGAGCCTCTTGATGAACCTGCTGTTGGACTTGCATCATTGCATAAAACATTTGGAATATCTGATGTCCGTCCATAGGCTATCCTGGTGGAAAAATGAGCATTACTAGAGTAAACTGCCACGGTGGTAGAATATCGTCTCGCCGGAACCTCGAGGCATGTTGATCTGTTTGATTGCTTTGTTGAGTGGATGGATCTCCATCCAATGGTGTTACTCCATCATCGTAGGTGACCATAATACCTTGTGGTGTACCTACGGGAGTCTCATCGCCGGCTCATAGATCTATTACTCTGTATTTAAAATAAACTATGAGAATCGTACAGAGTAATTAAGACAGGATGCAAGTCAAAAAATTATTTTGAAGTTGATATAGAGGTCAAGAACAGATCAACAAGTAGATGAGATCGTATAACTTATCCTATCCTAATCGCAGGCTTGCTCAGTTCCTTAGTCGAAACCAAAGTAATATAGTCGTAGACCTGAATGTGCCACCACAAAAACCATGTCACGCTCCAATCCCAAAATACCGAGAGACTAGCCACAATGGCCAGCAGCACAACTCTAATGCGCAAACCCAATTTATTGGACCCGTTAGAGTGCACTTAAGCTGTAATAAATAATAATACAAGTCTACACCATCTATCTCAGTATAATTCTAAACCCATCCACATAAAGTAAATACAAGTCAATATGATAGACCAGTCAAGATAATAGATAAAAAGAAATACAGTCCAACAACAAGTTTAAATAAATAGAATCTCGGGGAACAACCCGAGAAAATAAGTTAATACATAAATCCAACAGTCAAGATATGAATAACTGGAAACATAAATAAATGGGTATGTAACAGAATACTCAAGTGAAATCCTCTGGCACAACCTCGTCCTCTGGTGCCAGTACTGCTCTAGCGTCAGCTCATGTCTCGTATATCTCGGGATAAACCTCCTCTGCTATACCTGGGGACATAATCTGGATCCAGGTCCTCAGGGGACATAGCAAGGTACAAGAATAACTCAAGCCAAATAAAATACGGTAAATAAAAATATATCCTCATGGTAAGCTATGTAACCAGCTATGTCAAATACAAGTTGAGAGCATCACTAGTACTCAGGATGAAACCACTACAAACTCTGTGTCGGGGAGCCGGCAGCAGTAATATCACGTAATGGGCAAAGCTCTGGAACATAGACTAAAGTACCGTAATAATAAAATATATATGTATGTAATCAGCTTGCAGCCTGTATGTCTTTTTTCATCCAATGTAATCATACGTCTCATGTCCACGATGTCTCATGTCCATAACACGCAAGATCATGACCTCTAACTAGTACAACGAGTCATAATGATATCTATGTATATGCAAGTCTCATGTCACGAATCCTGTAAGCCTATACAGAATCACCATGAATAACTCAAAAAAAATTCTGTCACATGAATAGTGTCAAGTGTCCTATGGTATGACGTACTTGATAAATCAAGCACGTAAAAATATATAGGATCGTGGTATCAACTCTCTAAGTGACGTTACACAACTCCGCGTACGGTGTCGACACCCAAATCTGGTTCGGACGTTAAGCAATGTCTCACGGTCCTAGGTTGAATAGGTACATTACCGAAGTATATGGAAAGAATACAAGTAAATAATAGCACATGATCTTCTGCAAGTTGGCAATGTACACTTGCTTGGGTTCTGAGCTCCGATAGTTGCTCCGATATAAGTAAAATCTCCAGGTACGCGTCCGGATGCTAAAAAAAATATCACCATTGCTCTCAAAAAACTTAAAATAGCTAGAATTGACTACCCATAAGTCCAATTTGGCCACAAAGGAAAAATTAATAATTTTGGGTCAAAGCGGGATCCACATGTGGCCCACTTCGAACCGAAAAATATGTCAAAGATAAAGTTCTTCAAATTCGTAAAAAATAGTGTCTACGGGTTTAGAATGATGATACGAACCCAACGAAATATCCAGAACTGGATTTCGATGAGCCGGTCACGAAATTGTCCGTCAAATAGAACCGTAGGGCCCACAAAACGGTGTTTCGTCAATGTTCTCAGAATCGAACCAAACTTGGGTCACAAGACTAGTGTAACGCTATGAATCCGATGGCACAAGTTTTATTGTGAAACGATAAGCACACACGAAATCATGACGAGTGTCATAACGGGCCAATACGGGACTTTTCGACGGATACGCGTTGATTCCGGTGTGCACGCACATCCAAATCAACTTCCAAAAAATCCCCCACGTCTGAATTGATGATACGCACCTTTTGGTGTAATTCACACACGACGAAGTTGCCTCGTTTAGCAGGACGCACCCCGTTTTAGGAAATTTTGGTTTAGAAAACCAAGTTTTTGACATATTTCAACAGCGAATAAATCACAGCTTAGAACGAATTAAAATAAATTAATTAAAGAGATTAAATTTCGGTTATGTTGTTAAAATTAATGTTTAAGTAGAATTTAAAAAAATTAAGTAGGTTGGAAGAAAAACAGACATGTACATGGGTGGTTGGAACAGTTTTTGAACTACAAATTTGGTTTTTTTTTATTTTGCGTCGCAAATTACGACCGACACAGGAGACGATACACCGAACTAATTATACAGGGTTCAAGAGGGTCATGTGATCTTCGTATAGGATTCGACAGATTGATATTTGGATTACCGTACAGGGAGATAGAGGGGCTAGAAGTAGCATACCTTGATGTGTGTTGTTGCTCAAAATTTGGGCGGCTACTTTGCGGCGGCGTGCGGTGGCAGTCCGGCGATCGTCGGAGGCTGTGGTTGGTCGGGTGGTAGAGAAGATGATGGTGGTAAGGGTCGGCTAAGCTAGAGATTATATAGGGTGGAGGTGGGGCGGTTACAGGGAGAGGAAGTGGTCGGGTCAGAGTTGGTTGGAGGAGGGGAATCGGTCGGCTGTGGGGGTTTCTGAATGTGAAGGGGGCGGATCAGGTAGTGGATTTTGGGTTGCGGGTTTGGGTCCAAATCCATTTTGGTTTAGGTTGGTTTGGGTTGGTTTGGGTTGGGTTTGTTCATTTTATTATAAAATAATAAATACAAGGCCATTAAAAATAGTTTTGGGCCCCAATAAATTCCAAAAAAATTACATAATATTTTATTATTAATTATACACTCAAAAATATAATTTTTGCACTATTTTAATAATTAATTTAATATACAAAAATATAAATCCATGAAGAATATTTATTATAATTAACTAAAAATAATAAAAAAATTCTACAATAATAATTAATAAAAAATTTAAATTAAATTCTAAAAATTAGGGTGTTTACAGACTGACCAATGCCCATGCCGCCTTTATGGACTTAATGAATTGGGTGTTCCAGCCATATCTTGACAAGTTTGTAGTAGTGTTCATTGACGATATCCTAGTATACTCAAAAAATATGGAGGAACATGCAGAGCACTTGCGGACCGTGCTACTGACCCTTCGGGACAACAAGCTATACGTAAAATTGAGCAAGTACAAATTATAGCTGAGCAGTGTATATTTTTTTGGGCACATTATTTTTGCAGGAGGCATTTCAGTCAATCCAATGAAAATTGAAGCCATCGTCGAGTGAAAGCGGCCTGCATCCGTCGGTGAGATTCGAAGCTTCCTTGGGTTAGCGGGCTACTACATGCATTTTGTAAAAGAATTTTTCAAATTAGAATCTCCTCTAACTCACCTCACACAGAAGGGAGTCGTATTCGAGTGGTTCACCGACTGTGAAGCCTCGTTTGAAGAGTTAAAGCAATGCCTTACCTCTTCCCCACTACTTGCACTACCAGACGAGACCTCGGGATTCCAAATATTCAGCGACGTGTCAGGACAGGACTTGGGGTGTGTGCTCATGCAACAGGATAATGTGATAGCATACGCATCCAGACAACTAAAAAAGTATGAAAAAAATTATCTTACGCATTGTAAGCACCTGATTTTTCAAAAAATATTAAAATTGGATTTTTTGCAATTTTCTGGAATTTTCTGGGAATTTTCTGTAATTAAATTCAGGGTTTTGAATTATTACATAATTTTTAATTGATAATAAATAACATTAAAATATTATGAAAATATGATTTTATGGTGTAAAATAGAAAACTGGACTTAGGGTAATTTTTCTGGAATTTATTGGGCCCCCGACCTATTTTAAAACACCTAAATCTACTTATTAATTAATTATTTATTTATTAATTGTTTTTATTATTATTTTTTTTGGCCCACCGGGCCCAGCCCCAAACCCGGCCCAACCCTGGCCTGATGGGTCGGGCGGGTCGGCCAGACCCGCACCCGACCCGGAGCCCCATCCCCTCCCCACGTCGACCCGATCCCGAGTCCTCCGGCGGAGCCTCCGCGTTCTCCGGCCACCACGCCGCTCCGCCTACTCCGCTCCACCACCCGACCCCCGCACCGGCAGCCACGACCTCGGCCCCCAGCCCCTCACCTCCGCCTTGCCCGGCCCGCCACCGCCTATATAATTTCCCCCATTCCCTCTCCGGTCTCCCCTCCACCGTGCCACCCACCGCCGTCGCCCTCGCCACCGACCACCACGCCTCCACCCGGACTCGCCACCTCCGGCGCCGCCACCCTGCCCAGCCCTCTCCCCCGGCCATCTCCTCCTTCCTCCCTCCTCTTCTTCCCCATCGACGGCAACCGCAGCACCGAGGAACAGCGGCAGCAGCTCCGGCAGCCTTCAGCGCCACCGCCGAGCCCGGCCTCCGCCTCCGCCGCGTGCCCCACTGCCCCGGCCAGCCGCTCCCCGCCTCAGCGCCGCCCCGAGCCGCCGGAGTCGGCTGAATCCCCAAACCCTAATTCCCAATTCCCCCCCCCCGTGTCTGACACAGGACACGTGTCCTGTGTCGTGTCGGACACAAGTCGACCCCGGGTTTTTCAGTCCCGTTCAGGTGCGTGTATCTTCTTGCTCGTAGCTCGGATTTTGATTCCGTAAATTGCATTACGAAGCCTGTATGACCCTCTCGGTGCCCGGATAAACCGCTCGGGGCATCGCGTCCTGTGGTGATCGCACACCGCGATCCAAAAACAGGAAAAACAACGACCCGAAATTGCCGTTTTTGCCCTTGTCTCCAAATTGGACTCAAGAACAGGCGTTTCTAGCTATTTGATATCTTCTGAGCATGATGGTAATGTTTATTTCAGCATCCGAAGTCATTTCTGGAAATTTCCCCGAGGCACAAACTGTAATTGGATCCAAACATCAGGCAAGTACCTGCACTTCAAGTTTAATCTTTATATTATGATAATTAGTTCCTTGCTCTACTAGCACCATTGGATGTTTACCCGTAGTGTTAGACTATTGGATTTCCTGTCTTGCTTTTCATGTCGGGCGGGAGAATACTAGGAGGCATGTGGTTTACCCTTCCCCCTGTCATTGTGTGCTAGCTGTTGGTACGCGACTGTACCATCAGCCTTATACTCGATTATTCATTGTGTGATAGCCGCCTAGGACGGCCTTATTAGCCTTATAAACCCCTATATGCCAACTATGTATTCTAAATACACAAGTTCACGCACATAATTTCTTGTCAGGTTGCAGTTCTTGTTGTCTTGTTACAGTTACATTTCCTGTCATATTTTATTCCTGTTTTACTCATATTCCTGGTTTGTAGCGATTAATCATGTTTTACTTATAGTCCTGATTTATAGCATTATTTCTCAGTCAATTTTACTACTTATTTACGTATATTCTCAACATGATGCTTAGTCAGTTATTTTCTACTTGTCATAAATATTTAGTTTAAGCTTTGTTGTGCATTGTGTACTTTGCTCCTTTCCTGACTGGATCCGTTGATATTAGGCGATGATGAGGACTATGCCCCCACCTTTTATGGCCCATATGACGTAGCAGATGATACCATTGAGGAGCCGGTTCCTACTCAGGAGACTACCTTGGAGGAGTAGTCAACCAGTTAGCTAGTATTTTCTTTCAGTCTAGTAATCGGGTTTGTCCCCGATTTATCTTCTGGTTATGTAATAAACTATGGATCTGGTTGTCACATTTTGTTTATGAAATCTTAACATTTTTATTCCCCTGTCATTATTCTTGTCTATTTATTATTGTGGATGAGCTAGATGTTAAATTACCAGTGAATATGACCTAGACAGCGTACTACCGCCGACACTGCGGCGTAGGCTGGACGTACCCACGTACTCGTGTCCGAATAACCGGGTGCGGGTCGTGACATATTTTTATGGTGGCCCATGCAGGTCAACGACTAAATTGTTCGGTTTCAACTCAGGGACCGAACAGGCCTGTAATAAGAATAAGAAAGTTTTAGGATCTCATCCACTTGCTTGAATCGTTCTTGACATCTATCTCAGATTTGAATTAATTCCTTGACTTGCATCCTGCCTTGATTCCTGTGCGCCTTTATCGTTTATTTTTGTATGCAGAGTAAAGGATCTACCAGCAAGCGACGAGGTTCATACAAGATCACCACGAGATGCTCTACCAGCATGACCGTGGAGAATGCGCAGACTCTTGGAGTAGCTAATACGCGTAAGTGATTCATAGATACTGTTTCTAGTGTTGTTTAGCTCGTGCCTATTGGTTCGTGACCTCAGCCCCAACCTAGTAATTTTAAAACTTGCTAATAACCTGGAATGCTTTTATATTTGATAACTGTAGAGATTGTAGAATCTTTTGTTATTGTGCTTATTGTAGGTTGTTTTGTGAACTTAAATAATTTGTACCTCCTTTCATCATCATCTAGCGTAATTATATTCGTTGCACCTTGACTTATGTTGCTAGTATAGCCTAGTTTTGCAAGCTTATCCTTTTATCAAGCTTGTTCATGACATATGTAGTAGTGGGTCGACACACTAATACAATTGTCTATTCAGAATCAGTATATTACGGTCTGATCAACCTTAGTGCATTTTAATTCGCCCTTCGAAATAATACTTTACATGGATTGAGATATAGTTGACTAGTATACTTGTCCCCTAAATATGTCCGAGCATATCGTATCAGTTACATAACTGTACTACTACGAGCATGCGAATAAAATAATTACCAGAATAGGATTTTAATCCACAACAGCTTTGACAATTCCCATTTGAATTCTTTAAACGCCTTGATCCCGATACTTTTATTCTATTACGCTGACCTTGAACTCTTTATTATTGATCTTTGTCTTCCCTTATTTCGGAAAGATAAAATCTCGTGCTTGGTATAAGTTTGATATATAGATAGTACTAGATAAACCCCTCAGACCGGTCGAATTGATGATAACCCTTTATGAACAAGGGAAAACCATAGGTGGTGCATTTGTGTTAAAAACTTAAAGATTCAATACCATGATTAATTAAGTTGGGACCTAGCTTTACTAGTTGTATAGCCTTAAAGGATAGATGGGTAAATTCTAAGTTGGGTAACGACCGCAATGTTCACCTGAGAGAAACCCGTTAGACTGTAATCAAGTGAGATTGGATAGCGAGAACCCTACCATATTTTAAATTTCGAGGACGAAATTTTATAAGTTGGGTAGATTGTAAGCCCCTAATTTTTCAAAAAATATTAAAATTGGATTTTTTGCAATTTTCTAAAATTTTCTGGGAATTTTCTGTAATTAAATTCAGGGTTTTGAATTATTACATGATTTTTAATTGATAATAAATAACATTAAAATATTATGAAAATATGATTTTATGGTGTAAAATAGAAAAGTGGACTTAGGATAATTTTTCTGGAATTTATTGGGCCCCGGACCTATTTTAAAACACCTAAATCTATTTATTAATTATTTATTTATTTATTTATTGTTTTTATTATTATTTTTTTCGGCCCACCGGGCCCAGCCCCAAACCCGGCCTAACCCTGGCCTGACGGGTCGGGCGGGTCGGCCAGACCCGCACCCGACCCGGAGCCCCATCCCCTCCCCACGTCGACCCGATCCCGAGTCCTCCAGCGGAGCCGCCGCGTTCTCCTGCCACCACGCCGCTCCGCCTACTCCGCTCCACCACCCGACCCCCGCACCGGCCGCCATGACCTCGGCCCCCAGCCCCTCACCTCCGCCTTGCCCGGCCCGCCACCGCCTATATAATTTCCCCCATTCCCTATCCGGTCTCCCCTCCACCGTGCCACCCACCGCAGTCGCCCTCGCCACCGACCACCACGCCTCCACCCGGACTCGCCACCTCCGGCGCCACCACCCTGCCCAGCCCTCTCCCCCGGCCATCTCCTCCTTCCTCCCTCCTCTTCTTCCCCATCGACGGCAGCCGCAGCACTGAGGAACAGCGACGGCAGCTCCGGCAGCCTTCAGCGCCGCCGCCGAGCCCGGCCTCCGCCTCCGCCGCGTGCCCCACTGCCCCGGCCAGCCGCTCCCCGCCTCAGCGCCGCCCCGAGCCGCCGGAGTCGGCTGAATCCCTAAACCCTAATTCCCAATTCCTCCCCCCCCCCCCGTGTCTGATACAGGACACGTGTCCTGTGTCGTGTCGGACACAAGTCGACCCCGGGTTTTTCAGTCCCGTTCAGGTGCGTGTGTCTTCTTGCTCGTAGCTCGGATTTTGATTCCGTAAATTGCGTTGCGAAGCCTGTATGACCCTCTCGGTGTCCGGATAAACCGCTCGGGGCATCGCGTCCTGTGGTGATCGCACACCGCGATCCAAAAACAGGAAAAACAACGACCCGAAATTGCCGTTTTTGCCCTTGTCTCCAAATTGGACTCAAGGACAGGCGTTTCTAGCTATTTGATATCTTCTGAGCATGATGGTAATATTTATTTCAGCATCCGGAGTCATTTCTGGAAATTTCCCCGAGGCACAAACTGTAATTGGATCCAAACATCAGGCAAGTACCTGCACTTCAAGTTTAATCTTTATATTGTGATAATTAGTTCCTTTCTCTACTAGCACCATTGGATGTTTACCCGTAGTGTTAGACTATTGGATTTCCTGTCTTGCTTTTCATGTCGGGCGGGAGAATACTAGGAGGCATGTGGTTTACCCTTCCCCCTGTCATTGTGTGCTAGCTGTTGGTACGCGACTGTACCATCAGCCTTATACTCGATTATTCATTGTGTGATAGCCGCCTAGGACGGCCTTATTAGCCTTATAAACCCCTATATGCCAACTATGTATTCTGAATACACAAGTTCACGCACATAATTTCTTGTCGGGTTGCAGTTCTTGTTGTCTTGTTACAGTTATATTTCCTGTCACATTTTATTCCTGTTTTACTCATATTCCTGGTTTGTAGCGATTAATCACGTTTTACTTATAGTCCTGATTTATAGCATTATTTCTCAGTTAATTTCACTACTTATTTACGTATATTCTCAACATGATGCTTAGTCAGTTATTTTTTACTTGTCATAAATATTTAGTTTAAGCTTTGTTGTGCATTGTGTACTTTGCTCCTTTCCTGACTGGATCCGTTGATATTAGGCGATGATGAGGACTATGCCCCCACCTTTTATGGCCTATATGACGTAGCAGATGATACCATTGAGGAGCCGGTTCCTACTCAGGAGACTACCTTGGAGGAGTAGTCAACCAGTTAGCTAGTATTTTCTTTCAGTCTAGTAATCGGGTTTGTCCCCGATTTATCTTCTGGTTATGTAATAAACTATGGATCTGGTTGTCACATTTTGTTTATTAAATCTTAACATTTCTATTCCCCTGTCATTATTCTTGTCTATTTATTATTGTGGATGAGCTAGATGTTAAATTACCAGTGAATATGACCTAGACAGCGTACTACCGCCGACACTGCGGCGTAGGGTGGACGTACCCACGTACTCGTGCCCGAATAACCGGGTGCGGGTCGTGACACGCATAACCTGGAACTAGCGGCAATTGTGTTCGCGCTAAAATTATGGCAACACTACCTTTATGGAGTAGCTTGCCGAATTTACACTGATCACAAAAGCTTTAAGTACTTATTCACCCAAACGGACCTTAACCTACGACAGCGACATTGGCTAGAATTAATCAAAGACTATGACTTGATGATCGACTACACACCTAGTAAGGAAAATGTTGTAGCGGATGCGTTGAGTCGAGTGTTTGCGGGATCATTGTCCATTGATCGCAGGTTACAAAGGGACTTAGAGAAAACGGGCATTGAACTCTGAAATAGATATCACGATACGTGAGTTGCTTAGATGCGATTTGTACCCAATCTGGTAGAGAGAGTCACATCTACTCAGAGGGACGACCCATTCCTAAGAAAAATACGCGAGCAGATTCTAGCGACGAAGGCGAAGGACTTTGCAGTAGATGAGAATGAAGTATTGTGAGTTAAAGGAAGTCTATGCATCCCCAACGACACATAACTCATAAAAGAGATCCTTGAGGAAGCTCATTATGCAGCCTATACAGTCCATCCCGGGAGCATGAAGATGTATAAAGACCTTCGTATTATTTTCTGGTGGTACAGCATGAAAAGAGATGTGGCGCTCTTCGTGTCATAATGCATAACCTGTCAGAAGGTGAAAGCAGAACATCAGAGACCGGGTGGAGAGATACAGAATCTTGCTATCCCGGAATGGAAATTGGAGCACATAAGCATGGACTTCATTGTTGGCATGCCAAAGACGCAATGGGGGAACAACGCAGTCTGGGTCATCGTCGACCGGTTAACCAAGTTAGCACACTTAATTATCATTAAATATACTTGGAGCATCGATCGCCTCGCCCAGACCTACCTCGATGAGATAGTTCGGCTGCACGGAGTACCAGTTTCTATAGTATCTGATCGGGACGAACGATTCCTATCACGTTTCTAGAAAAGCCTTCAGTCGGCGATGGGGACCACGTTGAAGTTCAGATCAGCGTACCATCATCAAACCGATGGCCAAATAGAGCGGATGAATCAGGTACTTGAAGACATGTTGCATCTCTGTGTAATGGATTAAAAGTCAAGTTGGGACGTCCACCTACCATTTGCCGAATTTGTATATAACAACAGTTATCTATCCAGCATCTAAATGGCTCCGTACGAGGCTCTATATGGGCAGAAGTGTAGGTCACCGATTTGCTGGAATAAAGTTGGGGAGCGTCAAATCCTTGGGCCAGAACTAGTTGAACAAATAGTTCAAAATGTTCGGTTGATCTGAGAGCGACTAAAAGTAGCACAAAGCCGGCAAAAGAGCTATGCCGACATTCGTCGTCGACCCCTTGAGTTCTTCGAAGGTGACAATGTATTTTTAAAGGTCTATCCCATTCAAGGAGTTATGAGATTCGGAGTAAAGGAAAAGTTAAGTCTGAGATTCGTTGGCCCGTTTAAAGTCCTCAAATGAGTCACTTCAGTTGCCTATCAAATTGTATTGCCACCAGCCCTGTCAGACGTGCATGATATTTTTATGTGTCAATGCTTAGAAAGTACGTGTATGACCCAAACCACGTGGTAGATTTCGGTCAGCTGGATCTGTAGGAAGACTTGTCGTATGCCTAAGAACACGTTCAGATCATAGATTGAAAAGAGAAGCAGTTACGGAATCGTGCAGTCTCGCTTGTGCACGTTCTTTGGCGGAACCACTCGGTCGAGGAATCAACCTGGGAACTCGAATCGGACATGAAGAAAAAGTTTTCCTCATTATTCCTTAGGGGTAGGTTCTATTCCTAAGTTTCAAGGACAAAAATTTTTGTTACTTGGTTAAGATGTAGTATCTCGTTCCCCCTATTCGAGGAGCGCAGCTAAGAAATACTTGGTATCGTTTGATCGGGACAGATTAAATCAAGATTCTTTTCTCGTTATGGATTGGTTTCTTCGGAATTAGGTCCCACATTCAACAAATCGAGCCTCAAGGAATGACTCGGCAGCAGAGTCGAGAGGGGCATTTCCGTTGTGCTGGTTTCTTTGTCCGTTTTCGATGCTGCTTTGTTGCTTTCTTGTTGGTTTTGCGACTTGTATTTTTCTTGAACGATTTTGATGGATCTCATTGTCTTCGTTCTTTGGATTTCGTATTTTGTATCAAATCTTTGGAGACCGAAGCAGGAGATATTGATCATCTGTTGGTGCGTGCAGGTGATCGTGTAGGCAACGCGCAAGCGGAGTCTTAAAGATCTCTCTTTTCTTTCTCCCGATTCACCAACTAGTGAGTGGCTTTACTTCGATTAGCGCCCTTCTTCCAAGTCTTCATTCCTAATAAATTGACTCATTTGTGCATCCCAATCAACGATATCAAAAGAATAAAAATTGAGTCAAGATAAAAGAAGAAGTAGACTTGAAATACTTATAATGCTTGTCACACAAAATTCTCAATGGTCACATTGTTGCATGCTTGTCCGCTATACATGCAGCTATTTTATGTTCAGTTGTAGTTAGAACTTATTCATCTATAACTGTTTATTAACAGTACATAACTTGTGAATTGATCATATCAGCTAGTAGACTATGTTGTCGCACTGTGCTAAAGTAGTTCTGTTCATGTTGATGTCTTAAAATGCTTCGTATGTTAACTTAGTGTTTAGATCATCAATGGTCATGGGCAACTTATGCACAAGGTAGATGGTTCCTTTGAACGGTCGTCGGGGCACCGGGGCCGATTCGTCCCTGACGGAACAACAGTTAGTCATGCTAGCAACTTAGCATGGGTGAGGGGAGAGTTTGTAGTGGAGCTCGCTACATGCGCTGCAAGCATCGTCGTCTACCCAGACTATACTCCATGACGGCTAGTCATGACAGTGATCCTTATGTATATTTAAACTGTGCAGACTAACTATATCTTCGTAGCAGGGAAGGCCATGGTAAGTTTTGTACAGGTGGTTCAGGCGGTACAGGTAAAGTCACCGAATGGTGGCGCATTTTGTTATGTCATTCCATTCTATCGTATATAAAGAAATGAACTAAGGCAAGATAGAAAGATAACATAATAGTAATGTTGCATGTTCACATGAATACGATATCAATTTTGGTATGTTGGGTTAGCTCGCCCTCACCGATACTTTTTAAAGTATTGACCCTCGTTGCAGCAGGTTCCCCGAGCCGAAGTAACGCGGCGAAGAGCTGAAACTTCCTCCAACCCTTCACTGATCTAGCGCGTTCGTATTTTGTGACTTTTGGAAGCTCAAGTACATAATCACAAGGAGCCCGCACATATCTTTTGAAGCTCCTAGGCGATGGTGCTAACTCACACCAAAGGTGGTTTATGCATTTTTAAATATTAGTAAGGATGTAACGTATGGATGGGCTGTCTCACTTTGCATCCAAGTTGTAAGCCCGTGAGGCGTCTTTATTACTTTTGGTCAAGGTTTTGTAACCAGATGTTCATTATCAATAAAGATAACTATTCTATATCTCAATTTGTGATATCTGTCACGCCCCAGTCCTAAAATATCAAGGGACCAGACACGTGTCAATGGCCAGCAGTACGCACCGATGGACTGACCCAATTTAATGGATCCATCGGGGCACACTTAAGCTGTAATATAAGGTCTACAATATCAAGTAAAGACTAATCTCATCCACACACAAGATAATAAGATCAACAGCAAATAAAGGAAGTACATCAAAGTCCAGTCTCAGCAAAGTATGTCGGGAAACAACCCGATAAGAGTCTAAAAACACTGGTTCATCAGACCAGAACAAAAGACTCAAAATAAAGTATCTGAAGAGTACAAACACCATAAGCTCATGAAAAGTCTTCAGCCATCACCTCTGCTTCTATGTTAGGTTCTCCTTCAGCAACAGCTTCTGGTACAGCTTCAGCTCCTGTCCCGTAAACCTCGGGATAATGTTCTTCTGCTAAACCTGGGGACATCATCCGGATCCAGGTCCTCAGGGGACATAGCAAGGTACAAGTAATACAAGCCAAAATATATGCAGTGAAATAGTAAATGAAATAAGCAGGGTATCTACATAACCATCTATGTGAAAATGCAACTGAGAGCAACACTAGTACTCAGGCTGAGACCGCTACAAGCTCTGTGTCGGGGAGCCGGTAGCAGCAATATCTAGTAGTGGTCTAGCTCTGCTCGAGAGTCTACAACCTCACAATAGTAGTATATATATAGAACAGCCTGTAGCCTGTGTGTCTCTCCCCACCCAATGTAACCTCACGTCTCATGTCCATGTCACGTGAGATCAGAGCTAATACAACAGTCATAATCTAAGAGTATAATACTATGTCCATCTTGTATCCTATACAGAATCACCTTGAATATCTCAGGAAGATTCTGTCAATGTATGGTGTCGAGTGTCCTAGGTTATGGTGTACTTGATAAACAAGCACAGGAATACAAAGGGTCTCGAATGTCCATCACTAATTGACATACACAACTCCGCGTACGGAGTTGGCACCCGACTGTAATCGGACACTAAGTATGTCATATGGTCCTAGGTTATATCATGTACACTAGTCACAGAAAATAGAGCAAGAGAACAAAATAAACTATTAAACTGCAATTTATGGCAAGGTACACTTGCCTGGGGTTGGAATACCAGTAGCGGTCCCTGTATCAGTGGGTTCAGCAATAACTCCTCCAAAAGCTGAAATAAACATTACCAACAGTCTCAGAACATAAGAAATAGCTAAAAATGCCTGTCCTTAAGTCCAGTTTGGACACAAGGGCAAAAACGACATTTCTGGGCCAAAGCGGGTCCATATGTAGGCCACTTTGCACCAAAAATCGTGTCAGGGTCAAAGGTCTCAAAAATAGTCCAACTTAATGTCAACAAGTCAGGAACGTTGATACGAACCCAACGGAACTTCCAGACTTGGATTCCGATGAGCCGTTCTCAAAATCGCCCGTCGGTTGGAGCCTATGGGGCCCATGACACGCGATTTTTCCAACGTTCTCAGAATCGAACCAAACTTGACCCACAGGACCAGCGTATTGTTACGAGTCCGATGGCGCAAGTTTCGTCTCGATCCGACGTGTTTACACTAAGTTACAGCAAATTGCAGAAAAGTCGGATACGGGCCGTTGTCTGCGGATACGCACTGATTCCGGTGTGCACGTACATCCGAATCAGCTTCTGTGAAATCCCACACATCCGTATCAACGACGCTCACGTATCGGTGAAGACCGCACGTGACCAAGTAGTCCCGTTTGGCGGGGCGTAACCAGTTCCGAGGTGAAATAGGGCATAGATTTTTCCTGTTTTGGATCGCGGTTCACGATCACCTCAGGACGCGATGCCTCGAGCGGTTTGCACGGGCATCGAGGGGGTCATACAGGCTTCGCGATAAAACTAACGGAATAGGAAACCGAGCTACGAGCAGAAAGTTGTGGGTACCTGAACAGGGTTCAAGAAGTCCGATTTGCGCGTGTCAATTTTGAGTTTCCGTGTCCTGGATCCGTGTCCAAGCTGTGTCCGGGTTCTGGAAAGCCGCGGTGTCTGGGTCAGCCGTGTTCGGGCTAGGTCAGAGGTGCGTCGACGCTGTACGGCACTGGGCGGAGGTCGGCTAGGCTCTGGGACTCCTCGAAGAGGCTGGACGGCACCCAGTTTGATCGGCCGGAGGTGAATCGGCTCACTGGAGACGGCACAGGCGGGGGCTCTCGGCGGCGAGGAAGACGGAGAAGGAGGCAGCTGCTGCGGGAGGAAGGCGAGGTGGCTGAGGGCTAAGGAGGGAGGAGCTGCAGGAGGTAGATGGCAGCTGTAAACCCCCAGAGATTTAGCTATTTTAATTTAATATAATATTTAAAATTATTATTTTTATTATTAATTTGGATTAAGTAAACAAAAGTATCCCTTAAAAATATTTTTCGTAACTTTAATTTTTAGGAGCACAACATTAGCCATTATCTCCAAATAAATTTTATATACATGATCTAGACGAGCCCACCTTAATTTATGATTATCATATTCCACTCAAACATATCTCCTTGTGCTCTATTTTTAATGTAAAACATTTGGGTCAAAAACTTAATTTCTAGCACCTACAGTGCAACCGTTGACCATTCCAATTTAAATTGGAGATCCAATTTCGACCAATTCTTTCGACCTAATGCATGATCATGATCTATACTAGGTCTAAGACACACATGATACATGTATCCCACTCTATTGAACCTCTATGTGCTACCTACCCTCAATAGTCACAAATGATCAATTTTTTAGTGAATCGGACCAACCTAGTCAAACTAAACTGCAACGACCCGAACCTGACCCAACTAGAAGTAGTTGGACTTAACCTAGGTTGACTAAGCTAGGTTTGACCATCCATATTAAGCATCATTTCAGTTTTGGACAGCCATGGGTTTACTAAATCATTAGGATGGAATGTGAAAGGAAATGGGTTATAACTTGTGACATTTTCTTACCCCATTGGTAACTCCAAACCCTTCCCCTCCCCACTAGGCTGTCAATAACCCCCTCTCTTCACCTCCTCCATTAGAACCACCTGAAGAAAACTTCTTCCTAACTCTCTTCCTCACATTTTCTATTCACAAACCATCTCCAAATTCCTTCTTTATCTCCCTCCACACCTCCATCCATCCAACCCTACCCAGGCTGAATCTTAATTCAGCAATACACCCACCAATCCGGCCCTATCTCCCTCCACAGTAAGTATCTTTCTCTCAAATTTTGTATGCTTCTTCCTCTCCCTGTCCTTATCACTTTCTCTTCACAAACCTTCCATCAAAATTTATTCTAAGTTTCTCAAAAATAGCCCTTCATCAGAGGTGTCCAGGCTGAATCCGAATTCAGTGTATCCTCTTCTCAGGCCACTCCACCACCTCCATAGCCTCCAAACCACCACTACAGCACTCAAATATCCTTCTCCTACATCTCCTTAACAAGTTTCATTTATAACTAAACACCTAAATCATCCTACAACTCTCCTAAACATCCCTTACAAAATGAAGACACCCTGCTGAATCCGCCAGCAATAGCACCACTTAAACACCTTGTTGCCACCAATTCCAGCACTAAAACCCCTTCAACAACTACCATATCTTCATCCTCTACCTCTCTCCTAATCTCTCTAATCCGCAAAGTACTTGGAGAAATATTTTGAAGCCCCGGACAGTAGCTACGAGACGAAGTGTCCAAATCTGGACAGATTTGTGCAAGCAGTGCACAACCCTCTTTTGCCTTCCCATTTCACTTTGGTAAGAGCTCCAACTCCTCCTACTCAACCCTTTCTATATGTACTTCATATCCTTATTAAATTTCACTAACTTTGTATTCATATTTTTTATGATATTATACCAAGAATATTTATTACTTCTCATGTCTAGACTTGAATGTTATTTATGCACTTGTTGTCCTATTCACTTTGCCATGATCTAAAACCCAAGCAACCACTTGCAAAATATAATTTTTTTTACTCTAATTATCACTAAATTTCAGAATGTATAAATTTTGTTTATGGTGTTATATATAAATAAATACATGGTTGAGACATGATTAAATATTGTGCAACTAGTAGTGCATTTTGCCTAGATTTTGTGATAGCTAGTTTTATTGTTTATAAACACTATGTTGGAATATAGAAGATGTCATGCTAAGGTTGTTCACTAGTTATAGTAGTGCTTGAATACATGTTTCATGACAAATACAAGAAAGAAATGAGGTATATGCCATGATCTTATTATAAATTCAGATTTGAATTGTCTATGTATACTTGATATTTTGTAGTAGAACGAGAGTTGTATATAGTTGGATGAATGGATATACTTGAGAAATATAGTATGTGATTGTTTGTGATGACCCTAACTTGACCTATTGTTAATGCTCATGTGCATATTTTAATAAGACAAAACTAACCCTAAGTTGGTTAACATAGTTTGACACTTAGTGAATACCAAGGTTGATGATATGTTGTATATGGAAATCTAGTGTGAGAACACCTAGTACCTATATGAACCTTCGTTATAACCATATTTATGAGGCTTGACGATGTTATGTGACTAGTAGGCTTGGTGTTTACACACTTTCTTGGTCCTTGACTAGTGAACCTTAGCCAACCTACTTTGTTAGAACCCTAAATTATTTTAGACTCTAAATAATTGATGGCATTGTATAAGTGGTATCCTTGATTAAACTAGACCCTAATTGTCTAATGATTAATGACATAGAATAGTTGTACTCTTGTGCATGCTTAGTGAACCTTGTCATAGTAACTAATTTTATGATATTATATATTTAGGCTATTGGGATCGCACGAGCGTGAATTCGAAGCAGGTTCTTTGTATTATCAACTTGGAGTTTCAGGCAAGTGTACCTTGCCAACTTGCAGTTCTGTTATTTATTACTTTAACTTAATTATAAAATTGTTGTACATGCTTAAACCTAGGGCCGTGTGACTTACTTAGCGTCCGATTAATAGTCGGGTGCCAACCCCGTACGCGGAGTTGGGTACGTCATCTAGAAATGGACATTCGTGACCATTTTCATTCTAGTACTTGTTTTCATCAAGTATATTATAACCCAGGACACTTGACACCATACATATGACAGAATCTTCCTGAGATATTCATGGTGATTCTGTGTAGGATGCAGGATTGACATAGACATTATATTTATAGAGATTATATGACTGGTTGCATTAGATATGATCTCACGTGACATGGACATGAGACGTTATGGACATGAGACGTGTGGTTACATTGGGTGGGGAGAGACACACAGGCTACAGGCTGTTCTATATATATCTACTACTATTGTGAGGTTGTAGACTCTCGAGCAGAGCTAGACCCATTACTTGTTATTACTGCTACCGGCTCCCCGACACAGAGCTTGTAGCGGTCTCAGCCTGAGTACTAGTGATGCTCTCACTTGCATTTCACATAGATGGATACATAGTTACCCTATTTATTTCATTTACTCTTGCACTGCATTTATTTTGGCATGCTGTTTCTTGTACCTTGTTACGTCCCTCTGAGGACCTGGTCCCTTGCCAGTTTTGCAGCATAGACCGTTGTGAAGCCTGCCTGGAGTTGCTGATGTGTGTTGCTTTGTCTTGCAGGAATTGGTACCAAGTACTTATATATTTTCTTCCGGAGTCATGGTTATTATTCATATTATTTATTCATCTGCTGATATAGCCTAGTTTTATAGACTCATATTCCTTTCTCGAGTCTATTCGAGCTTATGTGTTACTGGCGGCCGACTTTAGCACATGTAGCTCATTCTTGTATATTCTGATCATTGTGGATTGAGGCATAGATATTTATATTTACTTGATTATATAGATAATGACCATTTTAATACAGCTTATACGTATTCGAGTCAGACCAGAGTCTGGTCGAATGCGTAGCTGGCATGTTACGTATTCCTAGTCCTACGTATTTTGGGACTGGGACGTGACATGTTTTTGTGGTGGCCCATGCAGGTCTTGATTAAATCGTTTCGGTTACTTTTCAATACCGAGCGAGCCTGTAATTAGGATTAATAGTATTAGTATCTCAATCCACAACTGATTTGAAAATTCTTTAGCATTTGATTATCGCCCTTGGACTTCATAATTGTACTCTTTTATTTCCCTCGATATCCTTAATATTGTTTATCATCTCTCCATATTTCAGAGAGATGAATGTTCGTGCATGGTGTTTCCTCCAAAAGCAGATCCTTGTCAAGGCGGAAGAAGACATGCTAGATATAAATTTTTGAGAAGATGGTTACCGTTAATAGGATAGGTAGATAGGCTATTCCTATATGCTAGAGCTAGTATAGATTGTTAGCATGAGAATTGAATTTAGTATTAGAGGACTATAACTAATAAAACCTTACCCTTGCTTAAGGTAGCCGTAATTTGGAAGTATTAGAAGTTAGCAAGATGGTTTAGAATACTTTATGGAATACATAGCTATATGCTAGGGATCAAATGTGGCTCATGATGGTGATACAAGAAATTATATTATGACCTTAAGAAATTGGAACCTTACGTAACAGGCCATAGTGGTTAAATCTCTAGTTGTCTTGTGAATTTTAGTATCAAAAATAGATCTTATGACCCCTTAAATTATTGATGACTATAGGTCTGGACTAAATAGATATGTAGATTGCTAGACCTAATGTTTGAGTAATTAGATAACTCAAGTACTAAAGTATAGCTTTCGAAATCAAATTAGATATATTTGATTACTGGGTTGTTAGTGTTAATTGAACAAGTGAGTACCACCCATTGACAAGCTAGTATCTGTGATAGAGAAAATAGGTTGAAGGATGAGAGTTTTATGTTATAGTCTTGAGTTAGATATAGTAAATTGCCTATAATAGATGATAAGCTATAACAAGATGGTAACCATATAGTTTGGATGAAGGGTATACATGGAATGAATAAGGAGAAAATCTCAGGTTCAATGTGAAGAAGGTAGAATGGTAACAAGAAGAGTCACGAGAAGTACATGATCTTGAGCATTTTAAATTAAGAGAAAGATTTAGGAAGGACTGAAGATTTATTACTCGGCAGTTGCCTAGAAGATCTATACTACGAAGCTGAAAGTACTGGGTCATGATTGACGAAGCTTATAATTGAAAACAAGATTAACATACTAAAAAGATATGAAGGTGAGTAGGAAACAAATGATAAGGGAAAGATATTATGGTCACATAATCCAAAGAGAAGGGATTGTGGTATGGAGTTCATGAATAATAATTTTAGCATTTATAAATTATAATGCTTTTAGAATTTTGAGAATTTAGTGCGAGTAAAAATTGTTGATCAGTCTCGAAGTGATACGAATTTTAAGGAATTAAACACAAGTTCAGAATCACATACTGACTTGTTAGTCATTCTGTAGAGGATTATCACAAGACCCTTAGATTATAGATTTACATATGGTAGAAAAGTGTAAATGGAAGATAGAAGTCTTATATGAATGATAGCTGAATATTGTGAATTTACACATAAACTTATTAGGGCCAGGGATTTAGATTTTTGACTAATAGGGTATGATCTTGCTGGACCTATCCTCAGTAGTAGGTGATGAGAACCTATTTTTAATTTACCATAGCCGTTGGAATTTTGGATTTTAGAAATCTTATTCTTTTTATTGTATTGATTATATTTTATCTAGGATATTTAGAATGATTGAATATATATTTATTACATAATTTATATATATATATATATATATTTTTGTACTATGTATTTGAATAGGGGCTTATGTCGTATTTTATTATATGTATTTCTCTTAGGAATCGTTAAGTTGAGATTCTAGACTATGTATGACTGACTGACTAGATTAGACTTATTGCTGCTAAGAGCAATTATAAGAAGTTAGGTTAGAATATTTTATTGGGGATACTATAGGTTGATGACGTTGTACCAAGGAAAGAATAAAAATATAATAGCAGTCTTAGTTGTAGAATAAAGGATTTAGATACAACATAGGTAGTCTTGAATATTTTGTGCTTGTAAGATTTTAGTGCCTAACCCATGCACTCCTTTGAGAGTTAAGATATGGCATTATTTTCCTTGTAAATATTGAAAGATTCAAACTGAGTTTGTGTTGCGGCATCTTTGTGAAACCTAGGCCTATAGGTGGTAAATTTTTCTATATGACGATTAGCATGATAACAATAATGAGATAGTACATGGTGGTAAAAATATATTTTGAGGACCAACAGCCTTAGACGATTAAATTGTATGTATATGAAAGTTTAAGATTTTTAGAATGGGTATGAGTAAGTACCAAGATATATTTATATATTTAGAGATATGCTGAGTTGTGGTTGGAGAGATAGATTTTGAATTTCGAGGACGAAATTTTTCTAAGGTGGATAGATTGTAAACCCCCAGAGATTTAGCTATTTTAATTTAATATAATATTTAAAATTATTATTTTTATTATTAATTTGGATTAAGTAAACAAAAGTATCCCTTAAAAATATTTTTCGTAACTTTAATTTTTAGGAGCACAACATTAGCCATTATCTCCAAATAAATTTTATATGCATGATCTAGACGAGCCCACCTTAATTTATGATTATCATATTCCACTCAAACATATCTCCTTGTGCTCTATTTTTAATGTAAAATATTTGGGTCAAAAACTTAATTTCTAGCACCTACAGTGCAACCGTTGACCATTCCAATTTAAATTGGAGATCCAATTCCGACCAATTCTTTCGACCTAATGCATGATCATGATCTATACTAGGTCTAAGACACACATGATACATGTATCCCACTCTATTGAACCTCTATGTGCTACATACCCTCAATAGTCACAAATGATCAATTTTTTAGTGAATCGGACCAACCTAGTCAAACTAAACTGCAACGACCCGAACCTGACCCAACTAGAAGTAGTTGGACTTAACCTAGGTTGACTAAGCTAGGTTTGAACATCCATATTAAGCATCATTTTAGTTTTGGACAGCCATGGGTTTACTAAATCATTAGGATGGAATGTGAAAGGAAATGGGTTATAACTTGTGACATTTCCTTACCCCATTGGTAACTCCAAACCCTTCCCCTCCCCACTAGGCTGTCAATAACCCCCTCTCTTCACCTCCTCCATTAGAACCACCTGAAGAAAACTTCTTCCTAACTCTCTTCTTCACATTTTCTATTCACAAACCATCTCCAAATTCCTTCTTTATCTCCCTCCACACCTCCATCCATCCAACCCTACCCAGGCTGAATATTAATTCAGCAATACCCCCACCAATCCGGCCCTATCTCCCTCCACAGTAAGTATCTTTCTCTCAAATTTTGTATGATTCTTCCTATCCCTGTCCTTATCACTTTCTCTTCACAAACCTTCCATCAAAATTCATTCTAAGTTTCTCAAAAATAGCCCTTCATCAGAGGTGTCCAGGCTGAATCCGAATTCACTGTATCCTCTTCTCAGGCCACTCCACCACCTCCATAGCCTCCAAACCACCACTACAGCACCCAAATATCCTTCTCCTACATCTCCTTAACAAGTTTTATTTATAACTAAACACCTAAATCATCCTACAACTCCCCTAAACATCCCTTACAAAACGAAGACACCCTGCTGAATCCGCCAGCAATAGCACCACTTAAACACCTTGTTGCCACCAATTCCAGCACTAAAACCCCTTCAACAACTACCATATCTTCATCCTCTACCTCTCTCCTAATCTCTCTAATCCGCAAAGTACTTGGAGAAATATTTTGAAGCCCCGGACAGTAGCTACGAGACGAAGTGTCCAAATCTGGACAGATTTGTGCAAGCAGTGCACAACCCTCTTTTGCCTTCCCATTTTACTTTGGTAAGAGCTCCAACTCCTCCTACTCAACCCTTTCTACATGTACTTCATATCCTTATTAAATTTCACTAACTTTGTATTCATATTTTTATGATATTATACCAAGAATATTTATTACTTCTCATGTCTAGACTTGAATGTTATTTATGCACTTGTTGTCCTATTCACTTTGCCATGATCTAAAACCCAAGCAACCACTTGCAAAATATAATTTTTTACTCTAATTATCACTAAATTTCAGAATGTATAAATTTTGTTTATGGTGTTATATATAAATAAATGCATGGTTGAGACATGATTAAATATTGTGCAACTAGTAGTGCATTTTGCCTAGGTTTTGTGATAGCTAGTTTTATTGTTTATAAACACTATGTTGGAATATAGAAGATGTCATGCTAAGGTTGTTCACTAGTTATAGTAGTGCTTGAATACATGTTTCATGACAAATACAAGAAAGAAATGAGGTATATGCCATGATCTTATTATAAATTCAGATTTGAATTGTCTATGTATACTTGATATTTTGTAGTAGAACGAGAGTTGTATATAGTTGGATGAATGGATATACTTGAGAAATATAGTATGTGATTGTTTGTGATGACCCTAACTTGACCTATTGTTAATGCTCATGTGCATATTTTAATAAGACAAAACTAACCCTAAGTTGGTTAACATAGTTTGACACTTAGTGAATACCAAGGTTGATGATATGTTGTATATGGAAACCTAGTGTGAGAACACCTAGTACCTATATGAACCTTCGTTATAACCATATTTATGAGGCTTGACGATGTTATGTGACTAGTAGGCTTGGTGTTTACACACTTTCTTGGTCCTTGACTAGTGAACCTTAGCCAACCTACTTTATTAGAACCCCAAATTATTTTAGACTCTAAATAATTGATGGCATTGTATAAGTGGTATCCTTGATTAAACTAGACCCTAATTGTCTAATGATTAATGACATAGAATAGTTGTACTCTTGTGCATGCTTAGTGAACCTTGTCATAGTAACTAATTTTATGATATTATATATTTAGGCTATTGGGATCGCACGAGCGTGAATTCGAAGCAGGTTCTTTGTATTATCAACTTGGAGTTTCAGGCAAGTGTACCTTGCCAACTTGCAGTTCTGTTATTTATTACTTTAACTTAATTATAAAATTGTTGTACATGCTTAAACCTAGGGCCGTGTGACTTACTTAGCGTCCGATTAATAGTCGGGTGCCAACCCCGTACGCGGAGTTGGGTACGTCATCTAGAAATGGACATTCGTGACCCTTTTCATTCTAGTACTTGTTTTCATCAAGTACTTTATAACCCAGGACACTTGACACCATACATATGACAGAATCTTCCTGAGATATTCATGGTGATTCTGTGTAGGATGCAGGATTGACATAGACATTATATTTATAGAGATTATATGACTGGTTGCATTAGATATGATCTCACGTGACATGGACATGAGACGTTATGGACATGAGACGTGTGGTTACATTGGGTGGGGAGAGACACACAGGCTACAGGCTGTTCTATATATATCTACTACTATTGTGAGGTTGTAGACTCTCGAGCAGAGCTAGACCCATTACTTGTTATTACTGCTACCGGCTTCCCGACACAGAGCTTGTAGCGGTCTCAGCCTGAGTACTAGTGATGCTCTCACTTGCATTTCACATAGATGGATACATAGTTACCCTATTTATTTCATTTACTCTTGTACTGCATTTATTTTGGCATGCTGTTTCTTGTACCTTGTTACGTCCCTCTGAGGACCTGGTCCCTTGCCAGTTTTGCAGCATAGACCGTTGTGAAGCCTGCCTGGAGTTGCTGATGTGTGTTGCTTTGTCTTGCAGGAATTGGTACCAAGTACTTATATATTTTCTTCCGGAGTCATGGTTATTATTCATATTATTTATTCATCTGCTGATATAGCCTAGTTTTATAGACTCATATTCCTTTCTCGAGTCTATTCGAGCTTATGTGTTACTGGCGGCCGACTTTAGCACATGTAGCTCATTCTTGTATATTCTGATCATTGTGGATTGAGGCATAGATATTTATATTTACTTGATTATATAGATAATGACCATTTTAATACAGCTTATACGTATTCGAGTCAGACCAGAGTCTGGTCGAATGCGTAGCTGGCATGTTACGTATTCCTAGTCCTACGCATTTTGGGACTGGGACGTGACAGCAGCTGTAAAACCCCTATTTTAAAAAGATAGTATTTATTATTTTTTATTAATTAATAATTTAATTATGGTAAATATGTGCTAAATAGGAGAAATAGATTTTTAATTATTTTTATTTTAGGTGTTCGGGCACTTAGATGATTTATAGGACCAACAGAAATTTTTAGGAATTTATTCCATGTAGGAGACCCCTTGAGCAGTTGCTAGCCTAATGGTGTGCATTATTCTAATCCATGAAATTTCTTATGAGTATATATATATATATATATGTATATACAAATATATATATGTATATATATATATATTTTATAAAGAGAAGAAAGGAAAAGAATTATTAATTAATAACTAACTAAGTATTTAATAAGAATAATAATAATAATATAATATTCATTAGTAATAATAATAATCTACTAGCTTAGTCAACTTGCTGCAACTATATCCCCCTTAGCAACTTTGCTCCATCCGAGCAAACAATGCCACACGCCCCACTTCAACAACCATGCCAACCCGCCCCCTGTAGCTTCAGCAAGACTAGTCGTTCCTCCTCTTTTTTTTATATTCGGCCGAGCCAACTTCTCTCTTCTCTTCCTATTATATATATATATATATATATATATATATATATATATATATATATATATATATATATATATATATATATATATATATATATATATATATTTCTCTTCCAAAAACCCTAACCTAAATTCCCAGACCTCATCTTCCCATCTGGAGCCGTCGCCGCAGCCAGAGAAGCCTCCCCAAGCCATCCAACCATCCCGTCGACGCCGACATCGCGAACTGCAGTTTCCCACTCGAAGCACCTTCGCTCCGGCGTATTTTCCCGTTGACTCGCTCATCCAAACGCTGTTCCGTTTTCATAGGTATGATCTTCCCTCAACCCTCTCCAGTATTTGTTTTATAGTCAACCTCGGAAAACGTGCGCCCCTAGGTGTAAATCAGCGTCCAAAATGGACGGACAGACAGAATTCTGCAATCGCAGAATTCCAGATTGACCACCCGTATTGTCGAGTTCGTATCTCCCACCACAGAGATCCGAATTCGGTGATTCTTTTTGATACCTGTAGATTACATGATCTAGTTTATTTTCTGTATAATAACCCTAGGCTAATAGTTGCTGTGGACATAGTTATGTTCGTCACAAAACTGTGCGCACCCACTTTTTCCGGTTTTCCAAAGGTTGGAGAACGGAGCGCACCCCGTCAAACGGGACCGCCCCGCCGTGTGCCAAGTGTACCGAATGGTGCACGCAGCATAACGGGACACGTAAAAATTCGTGGGGACTGATTCGGACGCGTGTGCCCGCCGGAATCAGACCGTATCCGCGGACACATTTCGTGTCGCCACTTTTGTGGAACTCGCGAGTATTTTGTGCACGCTTGTCAGATTGTGACGAAACTTGCGCCACTGGACTCGTGGTAACGCGCTGGTCCTGTGACCCAATTTTCACGCATTTCTGAGACGGTTGACCAGATCGCCAATTGGCGGGCCCCACAGTTGACTTTTTGGACCAAATTGTGTTCGGCCCATCGGAATCCACATTTGGACATACCGTTGGGTTCGTAATGACATTTAGAGTTGTTTGACCCATAGTTTGTCCTATTTAGAGACTGTTACCCTTGGCACGCTTTTCGGTGCAAAGTGGGCCACATGTGGACCCCACTTTTTTCCGAAATTACCGTTTTGTCCCTGTGTCCAAATTGGACGAAAGGGGTGTGCTTTTTAGCTATTTTGCTCATTCTGGGAACGTTGGTGATGTTTATTTCAGCATCCGGAGACGTTTATTCTGAGGCCGTAGTTTCTGACTCTTGGTGTTGACATTGGGACACTACATTTTGCAGCTTCTTGCCAGGCAAGATACCTTGCCAAATTGTTTACAGTACTTTGCATGCTATTTATATTTCTGTTTATTTATTTCATTTCTGTATAGTTCTTGCATGTGTAGTTTTCCTTTCAATCATTACTATATATTAGATATGTTGACACACACATGGCACTTAGTATCATAGAGGACAATCATTAGGCGTATGGGCTTTTAACCACTCTGGTAAACCGTAGTATATAGCTCGCACTACGGGCGTGTGTCGCGCTGGTCGCTACCCTAGAGGTATGTCGATTTCTGTAGAGTCGCGCTGGTCGCTACCCCAGAGGTATGTCGATTTCTGATGTTCTAGACGGGTGTGTGAGTTGTGAGGCTTAGATCGAGTAGACTACCCTTGCCCATAAGTCGAAAAGTTGTCCTCACTTGCATTCATATAGATTGTCTTGTACAGCGTACTTATTTATTTTCAAATTATATGCATGTTTACTGTATTCAAGTTGGCTCGTATTTTCTGTATCTTGTTACGTCCCTCTGAGGACCTGGTCCTCTGCCAGGTGTATCTGCTCTTGAGTATTTGCAGGAGTACGGGCCTGGACCTGACGCATTCCTTTCTGTCGAGGAGGTCTTACCTTCTGAGCATCGTTGATTATCTGGCGATGGATTCTTTTAGCTGATACACTTCTGTCTTCATATTATTTTATATTGGAGACTTTATACTCCTCTCTCATTTTAGTTTTGGATATAGTCTTTGGTAGTGGATTTGTCTCCACCCGACTATTATTTTCTGGATATTTCAGACTCCTTATTCTAGCTTAGTATTTCTTTTCTATGACTTGTTGTGTGGATGAGATTAGCATATCTATGACTTGTGACATTATACATACCACATGTGAGTTTATATTCATATTACAGCGTACGTATGGGTTATGGTTTCCATATATTGGAGTTGCCATATCCATGCGGCTGGCATGCTTACGTGTTCCTAGTCCTACGTATTTGGGACTGGGGCGTGACAGCAGCGGCGAGGAGTAAGGGTGGTGGAGGCGGAGGGTTCAGGCGGGGGTTGAACTCGTCGGGCTGGAGCGGCTTCGGGCGGAGGTTGAACGGGAGGAAGGAGGCAGCGGGTCTGATGCGGGTGGCGGAGGATTTGGGGACGGCGCTCGGGTGTTCTGGTCGTTGAAGAGGGTGGCGCCGGTGGTCGTCTGGGACGGAGGGGGATGGCCGGAATTGGAGGAGAGGGAAGGGAAAGCTCGGGGCCGGCTGAGGTTTAAATAGAGGGAAAAATGGAGGTGGATCGCCGGAGGTTTGGCCGGTAGACGAAGGGGAAGGGTCCTAACGTTGAGGGGAGGTGAAGAAGGACCGTCTCCGGCGGCCTCGGCGGCGGAAACGGCCGCCGGAGGAGATGAATCGGGGAAGATGAAGAATTGGGGTTAGGTTTCTAAACGGGTCGGGTCGGGTCGGGTTCGCAGCGGGTCGGGTCTGACCCGGATCCGACCCGCTAGCTGAACGGTCTGGGTTGGTTAGACCGGCCGGTTTGGTCCGGTTCAACCTCTGGTTCGGTTTGGTTTATTTATTAATTGGTTTAATTAATTCAGTTAATTTTAACCATAGTTTATAATGCTTTAAAAATTCATCCGGAATCCAATAAATTCCCGGAAAAATATCCCAAGCCCGGTTTTTTTATTTTACACACAAAAATATAATTTTTATCATATTTTAATATTATTTAATATAATTTAAAAATTCATTTTAGATTAGAATACCTAGTTTATTGGTTTTAAAAATACAGAAAATTGCTAATTAAATTCAGAAAATTAATTTAAAAATTCTTAAAATTTCAGGTGATTACAATATCTTATTACGTACTCTGTTGCATGTGTTCTAAAACGTATTATTATTATGCCTATGCCTTGTGCACGCATACCTTACGCGTGCACGACATCACATCCGGGGGACGATTATTTGGACACAGGGGCAAAACAGTAATTTTGGGTCAAGGCGAGGTTCACAAGTGGCCCACTTTGCACCGAAATACGTGCCAGAGATAAAGGTCTCTAAATGGGATAAATTATAAGTCAAACAAATTTTAGACGACGATACGAACTTAGCGGTATGTCCAAATTTGGATTTCGGTGAGCCAATCACAAATTCGCCCTTCAAGTATAACCGTGGGGCCCGCGAATAGGCGGCTTGGTCAACTGTCTCAGAATCGCGTAAAACTTGGGTCACAGGACAAACATGATACCACTAATCCAATGGCGTAAGTTTTGTCACATTCTGACGAGCGTACACAAAGTGGGATGGTATTTTATAAAAGTTGCGATATGGGGACTTTTTGCGGATACGGGTTGATTCCGACGCGCACACACGTCCGAATCAACTTCCGTGAAAGCCCACACGTCAGGATATACCATACGCGTCTTTCAGTATAATTGGTACGTGATGAGGCGGTCCCGTTTGGCGGGGCACACTCCGTATTATAAAATCTTAGTTTTGAAATATCAAGTTTTTGGTTGTTTTAGGGGCCGAATAATTTAACAACTAAAATAAATTAATAAAAACTAAAAGAAGAGTTAAATTCTCAGTTATATAGAGAAGAAAAATCTTCAATTAGATTTTGAAAATATTAAACAGGTTGGTGGCAAATTAGGCATGAACATGGGGGTTTGGATTGAAATTCTGGACTGTTTTAGTCAGTTTTTCGGTCGTTTTTTCGACTAATCCAGGACACGAAAACTCGTCCCGCTTGAAGGAAAATCCTAGAGGGTTAGGTTGTGAACGTACACGGACCAAATGCTCACAAAAAGAATCAGAGATGAGAGAGATATAATACCTTGAAGATGGGCTCGTACTGTGCACATGCTCGCGCGGGCGCGTGGGCGGGCGGACGACGGTGCGTTCGTCGGCGGCTGCGGCGGCGCGGGGCGACTGCTGCGGTCGGTCGTCGTTCGCCAGAGAAGTATATTAGGGTTAGGATTAGGGTTAGGGTTAGGATTTGATAGTTGTAGTATATATATATATAGAGAGAGAGAGAGAGAGAGGGATCGGGGAGGGGAGTTACGGCTGGGGGGGGGGGGTTACTGTTGGGTTAGGTTTAGGGGATGGGATTAGATTAGATTTGTTAGTTTAGGGTTTAAGTATTTGTTTAAGGTTTAAGAATTTTCTTTTTCCTTTCTTTTCTTTTCTTTTCTTTTGTTTTTCTTTTGTTTTTCTTTTTCTTTTCCTTTTTATTTCTATTATCATTATTATTATCATTATTATTATTATTATTACTATTACTAAAACTATTACTATTATTATTATTATTATTATTATTATTATTATTATTATTATTATTATTATTTATTCACATATATATTTATATATATAGATAAAATTATATAAAAATTTAAAAAGAACATTTGCACAGAATAAATTCTAGAAAATCTATCACCCTTTTACAAGACTCTAAATAATAATAAAAATATTTTGTGAAATAATTCTAAATGAGTATTTATATAGTTAAATTAATCAATAAATTTTATTTTCTAATTAACTATGAAAATACTCTAAAGAAATTTAATAATTTAATAAAAATACCTAAAATAAAATTTAAATTTTTTTAGGGGGTTTACAGAATGTCTACAAATCAGTCATGCTTCCAACAAGATGAACGCATGCTGGAAGGTATATGCGGCAAGAGTGCAGGTCTCATGACAGTCTGTCATATGAGGCAACCTGACAGGCCGCATGACACTCTCTGTCGCATGCTCTGCTTGCTACATGAATACTTCATCTTCTCCAACAGCAGGTTCAGTCATGGACGAAAGCTCCAAAAATCAAAATTTTATTTTTTTCATAAATTTTTTTATTTTAACTCCAAATCAAGTGAAACAAAAGCCAAATTGCATGAAATGAAATGCTCTATTATAAAGAATAACTATTTTTCAAAAACACTAAGATTTAATAGATCAAAACCAAGAAAAACTCATGGAACCCATAAAAATCATAAACTTAAAACTCAGATCTAAAAAAAATCTATACATCAAAATCCAAAACTCCAAGAACTAAATATGATCAGCAACTCAAGAAAAATATTTTTCATCAAATACATTTTTTTAAACAACATATATATAAAAAATCTAAAATTTTATGACTTCACCATTGAGCAAGATGTACTTACCTCGGGTAGCTTCTAACCTCTACCTCTCATGATCCAAGTCACAGCAACTTCTCCCTAGGTTAGGGTTTGGCAAGAGGGAGCTTGAGGGAGAGGAGGAAGAAGGAAGCAAGAAGAATAAAATGAGAAAATGAGTGAAAAAAGAGAAAATACTCATATATATACTAAGAGTAGAGGGAGATGGTTTAATCATGGGTTCGATCAAATCGAATCAGGTGTCCATTCTATATGCAGATCTTAAACCGGGTTTATGGTAATGCCAATAGGTATTCTACTGGTCTTGGGTAGTCTCTCTCAACAACATAAAAATAACAATAAATAAAATGACAGTAACCAACAACAACAAAAATACAACAAGAATACATTATTAGAAAATTTAAATTCTAAAAATTTAAGAAATATCATATCTGGAATCGGTTGTTGTAAACCCCCTGAATTTCCAAATTATTAAATCTTGGATTTTTCCCAATTTTCTGGAATTTTCTGGGAATTTTCTTTAATTAAAATCAAGCTTTTCAATTAATAAATGATTTTTCATTAGCAATAAATAATATTAAAATATCATGAAAATAATATTTTTGGGTGTAAACTGAAAAATTGGACTTAGGGTAATTTTCTGGATTTTTCTGGGCCTCAGACCTATTTTTAAATGCCTAAAAACTATTTTAATTAATTAATTATTTATTTATTTATTTATTTATTTTTTTATTTATTTTTTTATTTTTCTTTTCTTTTTTTCTTGGGCCGCGGCCCGGCCCGTTAGCCAGCCCAGCCCAGCCCCCTTTCGGGTCGGGTCGGGTTCAGCCGAACCCGACCCGCCGCAGCCCGACCCGCCCGCGTGCACAGTCCCCCCACGCCCCGCGTCCAGCGCCGGCCGCCGCGCGCAGCGCCGCGCGTTCCGCGCCTCGCTTGCCGCGCTCCGCGGCCACGTCGCCCCTCCGCTCCGCCTTGGCCGGCCCCCCTAACCGCCGCCTCCTCCTTTAAACCCCCCCCCCCCGCCCCGCCGTCTTCCTCCCCCAGCCTCCCCTCTCCAACCCTAGACGCCGCCGCCGCCTCCCAGAGCTCCGCCGACCGGCCGCAGCTCCCTCGCCGACCTCGCCCCGCCGTCTCCTCCCCTCCGGCGCCCCGTTCCGCCGTCCCCGACGTCAGCAGCAGCCGCGGAGACAGCCACAGCAGCCGCAACAGCTCCGGCCGCCGCCCGTCGGCTCCGCCGCCACCAGCCACCGGCCCAGCACCCCTCGGCGAACCTTCCCAGGCCCCCTCCGGCGCGTCTCCGGCCGGCCTCCGCCGCCTACAGCCGCCACAGCGTCGAAACCCTAACCCTAGCCCTAATTCTTCTTCGCGTGTCCGACACGAGTCGGACACGGCTAGACCCTGATTCCCGGGTCCCCTTCAGGTACGCGTAACTTTCGCCTCGTAGCTCCGTTTTCAATTCCGTAAATTGCGTTGTGAAGCCTGTATGACCCTCTCGGTGTCCGGACAAACTGTTCGGGACACCGCGTCCTGTGGTTATCGCACACCGCGATCCAAAAACAGGAAAAATCAGACCATGTTTCACCCCGGAACCGAGTACGTCCCGCCAAACGGGACGACTTGGTCGCGTGCGGTCTTCACAGATACGTGCGCATCATCGATACGGACGTGTGAGACTTCGCGGAAGCCGATTCGGGTGTGCGTGCACACCGGAATCAACGCGTATCCGCGGACATCGCCCCGTATCCGGCTTTTCTGCAATTCACCCTAATTTCGTGCACACACGTCGGATCGAGACGAAACTTGCGCCATCGGACTCGTAGCGATACGCTGGTCCTGTGGGTCAAGTTTGGTTCGATTCTGAGAACGTTGACGAAATCGCGTGTCGTGGGCCCCACAGGCCCCGCTCGACGGGCGATTTTGTGTTCGGCTCATCGGAATCCAAATCTGGAAGTTCCGTTGGGTTCGTATCAGCGTTCCTGACCTGTTGACACTAAGTTTGGTGAATTTGGAGACTTTTGACCCGGACACGTTTTTCGGTGCAAAGCGGGCCCAACGGCGGACCCCGTTTTGACCCGAAACTGCCGTTTTTGCCCTTGTCTCCAAATTGGACCCAAGGACAGGCATTTCTAGCTATTTGACATCTTCTAAGAGTGATGGTAATGTCTGTTTCAGCTTTTGGACTCATCTCTGGACTTTTCCCCCAAGAACCAAATTAAACAGATCCAAACAACAGGCAAGTACCTGCACTTCAAGTTAATCTTTATATTGTGATAATTAAATTTCCTGCTCCACTAGTACTCTTGCTGATTACACGTAGTGTTAGAATACTATATTTCATGTCTTGAATATTGGAATTCATGTCTTATTTTTCATGTCGGGTGGGAGAATACTGAAAGGCATGTAGTTTACCCTTCCCCTTGCCGTGAATAATAGCTGTTGGTACACGACTGTCCATCAGCCGGATCTCGATTATTCGTGACTAATAGCCGTTCATGACGGCCGGATTAGCCTTATAAACCCCTGCATGCCAACTAAGTATTCTAAAAACAAACACAAGTTTCATACTGATAACTTCTGGTCATGTTATATTCTTGCTGACTGTGTAGTTCCTTTTCCTGCTCGTTTACTTCTGTTTTCTCATATTCCTGTTTATAGTTTTGACTCTGAGATATTAACATCCTTTTATGCAATTTCCTTAACATGATATTCAAAGTTTAATTGCCATAAATATTTAGTTTAACATTGTTGTGCACTGTGTACTTTGCTCCTTTCCTGACTGGATCTGTTGATTTAGGCGATGATGAGGATCTTGTCCCTACCTATTATGGTCCTTATGAGGGTACAGATGATACCTATGAGGAGCCAGAACCCACCCAGGAGACCCCTGCTGCAGAGTAGCTAGCAGTAGCTATCTTTTATTTCGTTTCTTATCTTATTTAATCGGGTTTGTCCCCGATTTCATTTGAAATTCCTGTATTAAACATTTGAATTGTTGTCACATTTATTTCAGTTGCAAATTTTAAGTTTCTTTTCCCATTATTATCTTGCCTATGTTAATTGTGAATGAGTTAGACTAGTTAGATGGATTGACCTAGACAGCGTACTACCGCCGACTCTGCGGCGTAGGCTGGACGTACCCACGTACTCGTGCCCGAACTTCCGGGTGCGGGTCGTGACACGTTTTTATGGTGGCCCATGCAGGTCCTATCCTAAAATAGGGTAATACCCTAGGACAGGGTATGGAATAAAATTGAGGATTCTAGGAAAAGTTCATTCACAGTATAGCGTCCTTATTTCAATTCTTGATATCATTGCTGCTCAATTTTTTTTCCTATCGCCTTTGATTTCCAAGTATTCTATTCTGATCTTCCTATCCCTTAATCTTTCAGAATGGTCCAGACCAGGAACACAGTAGGAGGCACATCAGAACCAGCCGAGCAGAATGTGCCCGAGACTCTTGCCCTCCCTCCGCCTCCATCTGTTCCGGCAATTACTCTAGATGGGGCACAGCTACTTGGAGTGTTCCAGGGATTGGTGGAATCCCAGAAGGAACAGACTGCACTCCTGCGGACCAGCCTCTCAGAAGCTATTAAGTCCCAGGAGTCGCCACTCAAGAGGCCAGGAAGTGCCAAAGACTTCAAGAACCTTAGGCCTCTGGAATTCTACGGAACTGAGGGCATTCTCTACGCTGATAAGTGGATAGAGAATGTCGAGAGACTCCTGAAGACTGCCCGGGTCCCTGATGACCTCAAAGTGGAGTCCGCAAGCCTGCAACTGTTCGACATTGCTCGAACCTGGTTCAGAGATGAACCCCAACTATCTGCTCCTGACGTCACCTGGGAGGACTTCAAGAGGCTATTCAAGGAGAAATTCTACCCCGAAGTGGCTCGGGAAGCTCTCGAAAGCCAATTCGAGAGACTAGAACAAGGTAACCTGTCTGTTGATGAATATACTGCTGAATTTAGCAGGTTAAGCCATTTTGCGGAGTACATGGTTCGTACCCCGGAGGACAGAGCCCGTAGATTCAAGAAGGGGCTGTCTCCGGATATTCGCCTTGCTGTAACCACCAGCCGAGCTCGTACCTATGAAGAAATCCTGAGCGTGGCACAAGGCGTAGAGAGAGATATGGGGCACAAACTGAAGCGAGAAAGAGATACCGGAAATGCGGGACCCAACAAACGCCCTTTTCAACAACAGCAACAACAATAACAGAGGGCCCCGCAGCAAACTCATCGTCCTCTCCCTCGAGCTCCAGCACCCCAACCCCAGGCTCAAGGTCAGAACCAGCGAGCTCCCCCTTGCAACTATTGCCAAAAACCAGGCCACACTTGGCAAGACTGTAGAAAGAGGCTAGGTGCCTATCTCTATTGTGGCTCCCCAGCACATCAATTGAGGGACTGTCCTGCTGCTCAAGGACGCCCCGCTGCACCAAAGGCTCCAGTCCAGGCCAGGCCCCCAGCAGCACAACAGAGGGGACCCCCGCTTCCAACTCAACAACAACGCTTTGCTCAGCACCAACAGCAGCAACAGAGGGGTGCACCGCAGCAAGGCCGTGCTTATGCAATGACTCTGGAAGAAGCTGAAGCCACAGCAGACGTGATCACAGGTTCTGTGCTTATAAATTCGATACCAGCTATTACTTTATTTGACTCTGGAGCTTCTCATTCATTCATGTCAGTAGATTTCCTTATGAAGCATAACTTAATCACTAAACCCCTTAGGAATTGTTATAAGATCATTACCGGTGGAGGAATCATCCCGGTTAGTGATGCCTGTAACAATTGTCCTATTACATTATGTGGAAGAGAACTGTATGCTAGACTACTTGTAATGCCAGTGCCCAGTTTTGACATTATACTGGGTATGGATTGGTTAAGTCAACATCATGCCACAATAGACTGTCACAGAGGCAGTGTAATCTTCAGACCCCCTGGCAAGCCAGAATTTGAATTTGCTAGAGGTTCTAGAGAAATGGGTAATAACATAATTTGTGGAGCCCTAGTAACAGAAGAATTGCCACCTATCATCTCTGAATACCTTGATGTCTTCCCTGAGGATCTCCCAGGCTTACCCCCAGACCGAGAAGTTGAATTCTCCATTGACTTAGTGCCAGGAGCAGCACCAGTGTCCCAAAATCCCTACAGAATCAACAAGAAGGAGATAATAGAACTAAATGAGAAAATCAAAGAACTAGAAGACAAATGCTTCATTAGGTCTAGTGTCTCACCCTGGGGAGCTCCAGTATTATTTGTGCCCAAGAAGGACGGAACATCTCGAATGTGTATTGACTATAGGGCCCTGAATGCCTTGACAATTAAGAATAAGTATCCCCTGCCCAGGATAGATGACTTATTTGATCAGCTGAGTGGAGCTCGGGTATTTTCAAAGATTGATTTAAGGTCTGGTTACCACCAAGTAAGGGTGAGAAAGGAAGACATCCCTAAAACTGCTTTCAATATCCGGAACGGACACTACGAATTCTTAGTAATGTCGTTCGGGTTGACGAATGCTCCAGCAGTTTTTATGAACCTAATGAACAGAGTTTTCCAGCCATACCTAGACAAATTTGTAGTAGTCTTCATTGATGATATTTTGATCTACTCCAAGACCCCCGAAGAACATGAAGAACATTTGAGGTTAGCCTTGGAGACTTTGAGGAAGGAAAAACTTTATGGAAAATTGTCTAAATGTGCCTTCTTCCTAGACAAAGTAGAATTCTTGGGACATGTTGTGACTGGAGATGGAATAGCAGTAGATCCTAAGAAGATAGCTGCAGTAGAATCCTGGCCCACTCCAGACTCTGTAGCTGAGATTAGAAGTTTCCTGGGACTAGCTGGCTACTATCGGAAGTTTGTGAAGGACTTTGCTAGAATTGCGGAGCCCATGACAAAATTAACAAGAAAAGATGAAGAGTTCACCTGGACTGATGAATGTCAGCGTGCTTTTGAGGAATTGAAGAAAAGACTGACTTCTGCCCCTATTCTGACCTTACCTTCCGGAACCGGAGGTTTCGCTATTTATAGTGATGCTTCTGGAAAAGGTCTAGGTTGTGTATTGGAGCAGAACAAGAAGGTAATAGCCTATGCCTCTAGACAGCTTCGACCACATGAAAAGAATTATCCAACTCATGATTTAGAATTGGCAGCTGTCATTTTTGCTCTTAAACTATGGAAGCATTATCTTTATGGAGAAAGGGTAGAAATATTTACAGACCATAAAAGTCTAAAATATATCTTCACTCAGAAAGAGCTAAACATGAGGCAAAGAAGGTGGCTGGAACTAATGAAAGACTTTGATATCACTCTTCAATATCACCCTGGAAAGGCAAATGTAGTTGCTGATGCTCTAAGCAGATATCCTATGGCGATGTGCTTGACTATGGACAGACACCTGCTGGAGGACTTGGAAAGTTTAGGTATTGAAGTAATTATCCCAGGAAAAGAAGGCCAAATGATGAACTTGCAGATTCAGTCTACCTTAATGGACAAGATCAAGGAGACTCAATTTCTGGACGAAGGCCTGCGAAGCCTTCGAGGTCAAGTGCAAGCTGGACTAGTAGAAGAATTCAGAATTCATGAAGATGGATCACTGAGGCATGGCGATAGATTATGTGTACCTCAAGGAGACATAAGAGAAGAAATCATGCAAGAGGCGCACAGATCGCAATACTCTATACATCCAGGAGCCAACAAGATGTACAAGGACCTGAGGACGCATGTTTGGTGGCATGGCATGAAAAGAGAAGTAGCCAGGTTCGTATCTCGTTGTTTAGTGTGCCAGCAAGTCAAGGCAGAAAGACAAAGACCTGGAGGATTGCTTCAACCACTACCCATTCCGGAGTGGAAGTGGGAACACATTACAATGAATTTTGTTTCCGGACTTCCGAGGACACCTAGTGGAAAGGATGCAATCTGGGTGATAGTAGATCGACTGACCAAGTCTGCACATTTTCTACCTTTCAAAGTAGGGCTATCTACAGAGAAGCTGGCAGATTTATATATCAGACATATTGTTAGGCTGCATGGAGTTCCAGTAAGTATTGTCTCCGACCGAGATTCAAGGTTCACCTCTCACTTCTGGAAGAGCTTACAAGCCAGCTTGGGGACGCAACTCAAATTCAGCACAGCTTATCATCCCCAAACCGATGGACAATCGGAACGTACAATCCAGACACTTGAAGATATGCTCCGTACATGTGTTCTGGATTTTGGAGGATCCTGGGAAGACTACCTACATCTGGTGGAGTTCTCTTATAATAACAGTTACCAAGCCAGTATCGAGATGACTCCATTTGAAGCTCTGTATGGACGAAGATGTCGTACCCCGCTATCATGGGACGACGTTGGAGAAAGAGCCTTGCTGGGACCAGAGATGGTGATCGATTCAGCTGAGAAGGTAAAGCAAATAAGGGACAGACTTCGAGTGGCTCAAGACAGGCAACGACATTGGGCAAATAGCCACCGAAGGCCCTTGGAATTTGAGGTAATTAAATTTATGAAATTCAAGTCAATTTAAATATTTTGCCTATGGAACTAAGACTTGATTATGACTTTATTAAAGGTTGGAGAGCTGGTATTCTTAAAGATTTCCCCGACACGTGGCACCATTAGGTTCGGAAGGAGTGGAAAACTCAGCCCAAGATTCATTGGACCTTTTGGCATTCAGGAGAAAATCGGAGAAGTGGCATACCGTCTGGCATTGCCACCCTCTCTGGATGGAGTACATAACGTCTTCCACGTGTCGCAGCTGAGGAAGTATGTGTCAGACCCCAGTCACATTTTGGATCACTCAGAGCTCGAAGTAGGCCCAAGTCTGACTTACCAAGAGCAACCCGTGGAGATACTGGATCGCTCGGAGAAAGTCCTACGGAACCAAGTTATCTCTCTGGTTCGCGTAGCTTGGAAGCACCATTCTCCCGGCGAATCCACCTGGGAGCGAGAAGACGAGATTAGAGAGCGATACCCCTATCTTTTTGAACCCTGAGGTATTTTAATTTTCGGCCTTTCTTTTCGTGCCTTGTTATTCTTAAATTTCGAGGACGAAATTTTTGTAAGTTGGGTAGGTTGTAAACCCCCTGAATTTCCAAATTATTAAATCTTGGATTTTTTCCAATTTTCTGGAATTTTCTGGGAATTTTCTTTAATTAAAATCAAGCTTTTCAATTAATAAATGATTTTTAATTAGCAATAAATAATATTAAAATATCATGAAAATAATATTTTTGGGTGTAAAATAAAAAATTGGACTTAGGGTAATTTTCTGGATTTTTCTGGGCCTCAGACCTATTTTTAAATGCCTAAAAACTATTTTTATTAATTAATTAATTATTTAATTATTTATTTATTTATTTATTATTTATTTATTTTTTTATTTTTCTTTTCTTTTTTTCTTGGGCCGCGGCCCGGCCCGTTAGCCAGCCCAGCCCAGCCCAGCCCCCTTTCGGGTCGGGTCGGGTTCAGCCGAACCCGACCCGCCGCAGCCCGACCCGCCCGCGTGCACAGTCCCCCCACGCCCCGCGTCCAGCGCCGGCCGTCGCGCGCAGCGCCGCGCGTTCCGCGCCTCGCTCGTCGCGCTCCGCGGCCACGTCGCCCCTCCGCTCCGCCTTGGCCGGCCCCCCTAACCGCCGCCTCCTCCTTTAAAACCCCCCCACGCCCCGCCGTCTTCCTCCCCCAGCCTCCCCTCTCCAACCCTAGACGCCGCCGCCGCCTCCCAGAGCTCCGTCGACCGGCCGCAGCTCCCTCGCCGAACTCGCCCCGCCGTCTCCTCCCCTCCGGCGCCCCGCTCCGCCGTCCCCGACTCCAGCAGCAGCCGCGGAGACAGCCACAGCAGCCGCAGCAGCTCCGGCCGCCGCCCGTCGGCTCCGCCGCCACCAGCCACCGGCCCAGCACCCCTCGGCGAACCTTCCCCGGCCCCCTCCGGCGCGTCTCCGGCCGGCCTCCGCCGCCTACAGCCGCCACAGCGTCGAAACCCTAACCCTAGCCCTAATTCTTCTTCGCGTGTCCGACACGAGTCGGACACGGCTCGACCCTGATTCCCGGGTCCCCTTCAGGTACGCGTAACTTTCGCCTCGTAGCTCCGTTTTCAATTCCGCAAATTGCGTTGTGAAGCCTGTATGACCCTCTCGGTGTCCGGACAAACTGTTCGGGACACCGCGTCCTGTGGTGATCGCACACCGCGATCCAAAAACAGGAAAAACCAGACCCTGTTTCACCCCGGAACCGAGTACGTCCCGCCAAACGGGACGACTTGGTCGCGTGCGGTCTTCACAGATACGTGCGCATCATCGATACGGACGTGTTAGACTTCGCGGAAGCCGATTCGGGTGTGCGTGCACACCGAAATCAACGCGTATCCGCGGACATCGCCCAGTATCCGGCTTTTCTGTAATTCACCCTAATTTCGTGCACACACGTCGGATCGAGACGAAACTTGCGCCATCGGACTCGTAGCGATACGCTGGTCCTGTGGGTCAAGTTTGGTTCGATTCTGAGAACGTTGACGAAATCGCGTGTCGTGGGCCCCACAGGCCCCGCTCGACGGGCGATTTTGTGTTCGGCTCATCGGAATCCAAATCTGGAAGTTCCGTTGGGTTCGTATCAGCGTTCCTGACCTGTTGACACTAAGTTTGGTGAATTTGGAGACTTTTGACCCGGACACGTTTTTCGGTGCAAAGCGGGCCCAACGGCGGACCCCGTTTTGATCCGAAACTGTCGTTTTTGTCCTTGTCTCCAAATTGGACCCAAGGACAGGCGTTTCTAGCTATTTGACATCTTCTGAGAGTGATGGTAATGTCTGTTTCAGCTTTTGGACTCATCTCTGGACTTTTCCCCCAAGAATCAAATTAAACAGATCCAAACAACAGGCAAGTACCTGCACTTCAAGTTAATCTTTATATTGTGATAATTAAATTTCCTGCTCCACTAGTACTCTTGCTGATTACACGTAGTGTTAGAATACTATATTTCATGTCTTGAATATTGAAATTCATGTCTTGTTTTTCATGTCGGGTGGGAGAATACTGAAAGGCATGTAGTTTACCCTTCCCCTTGCCGTGAATAATAGCTGTTGGTACACGACTGTCCATCAGCCGGATCTCGATTATTCGTGACTAATAGCCGTTCATGACGGCCGGATTAGCCTTATAAACCCCTGCATGCCAACTAAGTATTCTAAAAACAAACACAAGTTTCATACAGATAACTTCTGGTCATGTTATATTCTTGCTGACTGTGTAGTTCCTTTTCCTGCTCGTTTACTTCTGTTTTCTCATATTCCTGTTTATACTTTTGACTCTGAGATATTAACATCCTTTTATGCAATTTCCTTAACATGATATTCAAAGTTTAATTGCCATAAATATTTAGTTTAACATTGTTGTGCACTGTGTACTTTGCTCCTTTCCTGACTGGATCTGTTGATTTAGGCGATGATGAGGATCTTGCCCCTACCTATTATGGTCCTTATGAGGGTACAGATGATACCTATGAGGAGCCAGAACCCACCCAGGAGACCCCTGCTGCAGAGTAGCTAGCAGTAGCTATCTTTTATTTCGTTTCTTATCTTATTTAATCGGGTTTGTCCCCGATTTCATTTGAAATTCCTGTATTAAACATTTGAATTGTTGTCACATTTATTTTAGTTGTAAATTTTAAGTTTCTTTTCCCATTATTATCTTGTCTATGTTAATTGTGAATGAGTTAGACTAGTTAGATGGATTGACCTAGACAGCGTACTACCGCCGACTCTGCGGCGTAGGCTGGACGTACCCACGTACTCGTGCCCGAACTTCCGGGTGCGGGTCGTGACAGTTGTGACACACCTTCACGCCACAATTACATATTCCGATTAAAAAAATTAATTCCTAAACTACCCCCACCCCCAACCCCTGCTACCCATCTCGCCCACCCCCACCCCCCACCCCGACGTCAGCTCCGCCTAGTCGAGCCACCCCCTCCACACACACACCCCCACCCGCCCTCGCCATGCTCCCCCAGCCCCTGAGCTCTCCTCCCTCCCTATCGTGTGCCTCCCGCCCTCCATGAGCGCCACCCTGCCAGCCCCCCCACCCTCGTCGATCGCCACCCCCGTTGGAGACTGTTGCATTCTGTTTCTGCCGCGCCCCCTCCTACGGTTGTTGGCGCCGAAGAAAGAGGGGGAGGGGGCAGCCGGAGAGAAAGGTGAGAGGGTAATTTTGTTATTTTGTTTTAGGGTTAACACCGTTAGGCAAAAATTTTGAGGAGGGTATTAAGTTGATGCCTATCAAAGTTGAGGGTATCAAGTTGAACATTTTGAATAGTTGAGTGTAAACACCCTGATTTTTAGAAATAAATTTAAAAATTATTTAATTATTATTTTGATTAAGTGGGAACATTTTCATTATTTTTAGCTAATTAAAATAAATATATATTCATGGATTAATATTTATGTGTATTGAATTAATTATTAATATAGTGCAAAAAATATATTTTTGGGTGTACAACTAATACTAGAGTATTGTGTAATCTTTCGGAAATTTATTGGGACCTAAAACTATTTTTAGATGGCCATCTATGCATAGAGTTATTAATTATTATTAAACCAACCCAACCGAACCAAACCAACCCAAACCAAACTAAACCAACAGAACCCAGATCCTATAACCTGAACCCTAAACCCACACACCCGCTGCTATAGTAACTTCTCTTCCTCCGCTGCTGTAAACCGCCCGCAGGCCCCGACTCCATCTCTTCCCCTCCCCAAACCGTCGCACCCCCTCTTCTTCATCTCCTTGTAACTCCCTCCCCTTCACCCTTACATATAGCCTAGAGCAGATACCCCCACCACCATCATTTCTTCTTCTATTTTTGACTATCGTCGACCTCCGCGACGTCGGTCCGCCGCCGCACGCTGCCGCGAAGACAACCCGCTCCGACATCCCGAGCAACAGCACAGCGAGGTACACTTCTTCTTGCCCATGTATCTCCCTGCACAGTTAACTAAATATCAACCTGTCGAATCCTATGTAAATACCACATGACCCCCTTGAATCCTGTATAATTAGATCGGTGTATCATGTCCTGTGTCGATCGTATTTTATGACACAAAATAAGGAAAAAAAATGATCCAGTTTGTAGTTCTGAAACTGTTCCAATCACCCATGTTCATGTCTGATTTTTTTTCAATATAGTTATTATTTTTAAATTCTACTTAAACAATAATTTAGACAATATAACCGAGTTTTAATCTCTTCAATTAGTTTATTTTAATTCCTTGTATGTTGTGTTTTAATTGTTGTTAAAATCTGTCAAAAACTTAATTTTCTAAACCCAATTTTTTTAAACGGGGTATGTCCCGCTAAACGAGGCAACATCGTTGTGTGAGAATTGCACCGAAAGGCACGTATCGTTAATGCAGACGTGTAAAATTTTGCGGAAGTTGATTTGGATGTGCGTGCACACCGGAATCAACGTGTATCCGTCGAAAAGTCCCGTATCGACATGTTCTGACACTCGTCATAATTTTGTTTGTGCTTATCATTTTGCAACAAAACTTATGCTATCGGATTCGCAGCGTTACGCTGATCCTGTGACCCAAGTTTGGTTCGATTTTGAGAACAATGACGAAATCCCGTTTCGTGGGCCCCACGGTTCCACTTGACGGACGATTTTGTAATACGCTCATCGGAATCCAGTTCTGGAAGTTCCATTGGTTTCATATCATCGTTCTGGACACGTAGACACTAAGTTTGACGAATTTGGATAACTTTATCTTTGACACACTTTTCGGTGCAAAATGAGCCACATGTGGACTCCGCTTTGACCAAAAATTGTCAATTATGTCCCTGTGTCCAAATTGGACTTATGGGTAGTCAATCCTAGCTATTTCAAGTTTTCTGAGAGCAATGGTAATGTTTGTTTCAGCATCCAGAGGCGTAGCTGGAGATTCCACTTATATCGGAACAACTAACGGAGCTCAGAACATAACAAGTGTACCTTGCCAACTTGCAGTAGATCTTATGATATTATTTTCTTGAGTTATTTCTATATACTTCTGTATTGTACCTGTTCAATCTAGGACCGTGAGACATTTCTTAACGTCCGAACAAGATTCGGGTGTCGACAACGTACGCGGAGTGGTGTAACGTCACTTAGAAAGTTGATACCACGATCCTATATATTTTTACGTGCTTACATTACCAAGTACATCATACCATAGGACACTTGACACTATTCATGTGATAAAATCTTTTCTGAGTTATTTATGGTGATTCTGTATATGCTTACATGATTTGTGACATGAGACTTGCATATATATAGATATCATTATAACTCGATATACTAGCTAGAGGTCATGATCTTGCGTGTTATGGACATGAGACGTGTGATTACATTGGGTGGGAAGAGACACACAGGCTATATGCTGATTATATACATATATACTTTATTATTGAGGTGCTTTAGTCTCTGTTCCAGAGCTTGGCCCATTACGTGATATTCTTGCTGCTACGGGCTCCCCGACACCGAGCTTGTAGTGGTCTCAGCCTGAGTACTAGTGATGCTCTCATTTGTATTTCACATGGCTGTTTATATAGCTTGCCCTGAGGGTCTATTTTTATATACTGTATTTCATTTGGCTTGAGTTATTTTTGTACCTTGCTATGTCCCCTGAGGACGTGGATCCGGATTATGTCCCCGGGTACAGCAGTGGAGGATTACCCCGAGATATACGGGACATGAGCTGACGCTGGAACAGTACTGGCACCAGAGGACGAGGTTGTGCCGGAGGATTTCTCCTGAGTATTCTGTTACATAATCAGTTATTTATGATTACAGTTATTTCATATCTTGACTCATGGACTTATGTATTGACTTATTCTCTTTCTTATTTTATCGGGTTGTTCCCCGAGACACTACATATGTTGACTTAATGATGGACTATTTTCTTTATCTATTATCTTGATTAGTCTATCATATTTAGTTATGTTTCTTTCTGTTGATGAGATTAGAATTATTCTGTGATAGATGATGAAGACTGTATTTATATTTATTACATCTTAAGTGCACTCAAACGGGTCCATTAAATTGGGTTTGCCTATTGGAGTTGTGCTGCTGGCCATTGCTATATGGCTAGTCCCTCGGTATTTTGGGACTGGGACGTGACATTGAGACTATCAAGTTGTAATTTAGCAAATTTTGTAAATGTTCTTAAGATACCTTGAACTTCATGCACTCTTGTAAGAGCATCATTAGTAAGGCTCATCCCATTTTCTAGATTCTAGATTCAAAATGTAGGAGCTAAATTTATAGAACAGTAAGATCCATCATAAGTTTCAATTTCTAGATTCTCAGGTCCAATCCACCCACATGTGCAATAGGTTGGGCCTAAGAATTTTTAGATTCAGAATGTATAAAATTATTGTGTAGAATAATAAGTCCCAATTTGAAGTCCAATTCTAGATTTATATTTTTTTTCTACATTAATTTTTGACAACACAATTTTTGAGACCAAAGTTTATTTTATCATTTTCTATTATTTTCATACAAATCTAAGTCATTATTATTTATTTATTTTTATTATTTTATTTTATTTTTTTTGGACGTCAAGAAGAAATTTTGAGCACCATCTACTTATGAAATTTTGCTCTAAGCTAGAATTCAGCAAACTATCAACTTTCCCTCAATGTCTTGGCCTTGTTGAACGCATACCCACTAACCATGAATGAATTTTCACCTCGCTACTGAGCACCCGACTTTGGCCTCTTGTAAAATGAAAAACTCAGACTTCATGTAAGTGCTTCCCCTCACTATTGGAAACCCGGTTCTCCGAAAATATTTTGGACCCGTCCTCTGCGGACTGTTTGGTTGGTTAAAAGTGGAAGAAAGTGTGAAAGTGAGTTTTTGTCTGATAAAAATAAAATGCGTATATTATTAAATTTTATGCTAGTTCTTGTCTGGTGAAAATAACTTTCAATATTTGAATAGATAATATTTTGTAACTTGGAAGTGGCCAAATTATACTTTCGTTGTTTGGATGACTATGAAAGTGAGTGAAATAAAAATATATTATAAAAGAAATAAAATTAAATAATTAACTAAAACAGTCATAAAATGGCTTAAAAATTATTTAAATAATGTCAATATGATTAATAAAAAAGTACAATTGTATCCCACTTCTACAAAAAATCTACGGATGTCAAACCGGCCATTTTCATCAGCCGCGTCAGCTGACAGGAACTGTTGCTGAATTTTTTTGGACTATTTAGCTCACTTCGGTTGACAGTTTCAAAGTCAACCAAACACTTGGATCTCTCATCACAAAATCCAATGCATATAATCCTGACTTTCATCCTCTACTTTCGTTATACCAAACAGGCCTCTAGTGAACATTCGACTTCCTGTAAGTGGCATTTTTTTCTCGCTAATAAGCACACGTCTTTTTCGAAAGTTTCTCGCCCTTTGCTACATGAACATCCACCAGCTTCTAAGTAAGTGCCTCTTCATCTCAAAATTTAGCACCTTGTCCGGTCTCAGTCTCAGTCTCAGTCTCAGTCTTCAGTTCCTTGCCGAATGAACACTCGACTTCCAATAAGGTTCTCTTTTCCTACAATTATTCTCCTGACTTTTCGAAAATGTCTAGGTCTTTTTGCGGAATGAACACCCAACTTCCAGTGAGTTCCTCCCCCCTCGTGATAGGGCACTCGACATTCTGAAAATGTCTTCATCCAATGACTGAACCAGAAATTCGAATGGAAGTGGACTGAAGCGGGCCATGATGGACTAGATATGGATTGACTGACATAAATATATATATATATATATATATATATATATATATATATATAATTGGTAAGTTGAAGCCCACCCTAACCCCTATGTGGTTCTCCCTTTGTCTCGTCTTGTCGTGGCATGAACACCCAACTTTCGATGAGTACTTCCTCCCCTCCCGAATGAGCATCCGTTCCTCCTAAATATGTCTAGGCCACTCGTCGGATTCTGCAAGACTTTTGAGCAGAATAAAAATTACAGATAATTAAATTTGTTTTCACCACATTCTTGAGTAGCATGATCCTATCGCATCAATAAAATAAAAAAAATTAATTAGGATTTAGATCCTGAATTTTATATCATCTTAGAGTTTAAGTTCTAATATATCTAATTAGAAAGTTTAGACCCTGAATTATTTTTTTATTTTTTCTATTATATTCTTCCCCCATGCTTGATAATGAAACCTTCATATATAGGCCAGAAAAGATATAATAAAAATAAAATAAAATTTATATTTAAATTTAAGGTTTAAATTTTTTAATTGGATATGTTAGAACTTAAATTTTAAGCTGTTATAAAATCTAGGATCTAAAGTTTAATTAGCCTTAAAAAACCCTTAAACTTGTGTTTGAATGTTTGTGGTACTACTATCCTCTCGTCTGAGAACTTGAAAATACACCAAATATGCAACAAAACAAATCTGTAGTCCAATATTCTACAATATATTTCTGTCTCCTCTCTGCCTCTCTTTCTTCTCCTTTTTTTTTTTTTTTTTTTTTTTAATATCGGTTTAAGCCACACGTAATAGATATGACACAAAAATATGAAACATAATACATAGAAAACACGCAACAGTGTCAAACTGCAGTACTTCCACCACAATATTGTCAAGATAGCTTTGCACGGAATTTGGGGAGAAATTAGAGGCAGACATGGAGGAGTGGCCTACGAATGATTGAGTTCCGGTCCTTCTGGACCTTTGTTGGAAAAGCCCGACCGCCACTGAGCCATGCATGCCAGAGACTACTCCTTGGTTTCATGCATGCTCGAGTCCCCGTTCATTGTATCCCTCATGTTGTACTGTACTACCATTCATGTGATCAAATGACCAATACAAATCTTCTTGGCCTTCGCTCAGGTCTTGTTTGGATTGCGGAAATGAAAGAAAAAAAAAATGTTTTTTTTTTACTTAAAAAATTATAATTTTTATTAGTTTTTTTATATTTAAAAATATCACGAAAATTGAAAAAAAAAAAAATGAATACTTACAGATAAAAAAATGAATCATTGATTTGATGAATGTAATCATTTATTTTTTCTAATTTTTTTTCCATCGATAATCTTTTTTTTTTCTCCTCAATTCATTCGATATCCAAACATGAAAAATAATAACATTTTTTTTCCAAACCCATGATTCTGCGAACCAAACGAGACCAATATTTTGCATTAATATCCTTGTGTTCACTGTACCTTGCACGCGTACTCCAATACGATACGAGATTATAAGACAGTCCAGACACAGATACCAATATTGATTTTAGCATGTATTTTAGAGTGTCTATGTTGTATAAGATATGTATCGGAGTCGGACACGAGGGAACACGGACAGTAATGACAGACCTTAGTATTTACATGTGTTTATGCTTTCTCTATGTTGTTAGTGAGAGTGTTGGAGTGGGTGGGATTCCCAACCTATGTGGAGAACACCCCGGAGTGCGACGAGCGCCGTCTGTGGTCAGAGAAGCTCGGGGAGGTGACGAGAGCCATTCGAGAGGTCGAAGAAACCCGGGAGAAAGGAGGAGCAGTCTGCTGTACAGGGGGAGACAGAGTTCAGGCCGAACTCGGTCCGAATTCGGAACCTCAAAACCGAAATCGGGCCAACTCGGTGTGGTGTTCCAGAACCTCAAAATCAAAGTCGGTCCGAATTCGGTCGGAGGGCTGAACGAAATTTCAGAGGTATTTTTTACACCGTTGGATCGTATCCTACGGTCCAAGATTAGATACGGGATTATGGGGTATATATTAGGTTTTTCTAACCCTAATTCCAGGATCAATAACAGAACACATAACATATCATCTCAAGAAAGAGAAAATGGGGCAAAAGTGTCATTGTAACTTTGGGAAGAAGAATGAAGGATTGTAGGCCGTTTCGGAGGAGGAGATCATTTTAGATAATTTCTTATTGTCTTCTATCTTCGTGGTGTGATCTATTTTCTATTCCTAAGTGTTGTGGTGATCTGTGTTGGATTGGGAGAAGCATGTAGAGGGTGTATTCTCTTTATTCCATTAGTGGAGGTTCTTCAGGGTTGGACTCCGATCGTCCCGTGATTTTTTTCCGCAATAATTTTTTATGTCAAAATTCTCTGTGTCTGCGTGGATTATTTTTCTGTGCTCTGATGTTTTGTTTGTGCGTTTTATTGCTCGGTTCTCTAGCATGTACTCTCTGATTTTGGGAAAGATTTCTGCGCTTCTTTCCCAATAAAGTCATATCAGAGCCAGGTTTTGGAATTTTCAGAAGGGTGTCAGGAGTTGACATGCAAACCAGGGAGGAGAGATGGACGCGAAGCCGGTGCGCATGATAAACCTGAACGATACCAACTATCATTACTTGAGGAGCAAGATGAAGGATCTGCTATTTGTCAAGAAGCTGTATCTGTCGGTATTTGATTTCGAGAGGCCTAATGACAAATCCGAAGAGGACTAAAATTTTGAGCATATACAGGTGTGTGGGTACACTAGGCAGTTCGTTGACGATAACGTGTACAACCACGTTGCCAGTATTAAGCATGTGAGGACAATGTGGGATAAGCTGGAATCTTTGTATGCGAAGAAGACCGAGATAAATAAATTGTTCCTGATCCGGATGATGATGGGTCTGCGGTACAAAGATGGAACATCTATTACGGATCACTTGAGTGAGTTCCTGGGCGTGGTTTGTCACGCTCCGGTCCCGTAAGGGACGGTCGTCCTCGCATGGTCCCTACGGAACCGATCGTCCTCGCTTGGGCGCGATGTCGTGCAAGCCTAAGTTGCGCTTGCACCAGGCAAAGTACCTGCACAAGACACAAGTCAGACGAAAATATACATATATGTAGGCACGGAATGTAAATACAAAGAACCAAAGTTGAACATATTTGATAGGAACACAAAATAATTTCTTTATTGAATATTTGAAGATTTGTATTACAAGGTACTTGCTTGGCTGAGTTACAAAATATACCTTAGAAGGCTTACAACTCTTTTTACAATCCCAAAAATAGCCACAACGCCCATATATTATGTCCTTTTAGTAGGACCAAAAAAATTAAAACATCTAGCAGAAGAGGGTTGCCCACATGAGAGAAAAGCTAAGGAAGCAACACAAGCACGGTCCCTCTGGAAGGATGCGCTAACACCGATTCAATATGCTCGCCAAGCTCTCACTACTAGAACCTGAAGATTTGCCCACAAACGTGGGTCAGTACTACAACATGTACTGGTGAGCGACCGTGGACAAACTCACCTAGAAATCCATACTAAGTAGCATGTGAAGCTAGCATTATTAGGTGATCTTTCTAGTTGTCTTGTTTCTTTTTAATAATTCATGCAAGGAAACATAGACGATAGATAGCATATGCATATGATAATTCTTACCCACGGCCGAGCGACTATCCCTACAATAGACACACAAGTTAGCAACAATTTGCATATATGTATATAACTCATGCATCTGTGTTGGTATCAAGTGTCAAGTGTGCATATAAGAGATGACTTATCATGCGACCTAACTACATGATGGTCCATGGAAAAACCCATTCTCTATAGATGTGAACACCCTCCTGATCGCGAGAAATTTATTGCCTCAGGGTGTTCCTCTAATCCCCCCCAGGGCGAACGATCCACAGTGCCCCGAAAATCGTTCGTGGGATCTCTCCTTGTGCACAAGTTATCTTAGGACCAATGCATATAATACAACTCTATCATATAAACTCTTACTATGCAGCATGTTAGAATATGAAAGAACATCTCCATCTATCTTTACTCTATTCTTTGGTAACCTATACGAGGTTCTATAAACATCTCTATGCAGCATATGAGTAAGGAACATATATACATCTATTTGAACAAGCATTTGCAACAGTTCTATATGTATACAATCAAGCATGCATTTCATCTCTTTTAGCTTGTTTTATTTAGTGAGGCAACATTGTATAGGGACAAGTAACTTGTGTAGACTAGAGATCATTTTATTAAGGCGTGTGAACTAAAGGATTCATCGAAGGGCCTAAGCCACTCACTTATTGAATCGAACGAGATGATGGAGAAGCCTTATGCAACGGTCACTCCTTGGTTATGCGTCCTAAAATTACAATAATACTTGGTTAGCATCTTTCAATCTTTTTCCCTTAGTGATTCGAATAGAACGCGCAAGCGAGAAAAGCTAAACATAAAAACCAAGTCATCAAAAGCAAAACAAAACACAAAGAAACACAAAACTAAGAAGCAAAGAAACCAATGGAAACACTTGGACTTATTTCAATAGAAGTCGTTCCATCAATTGGAAGGTTTTATTGCATTTCGTCTGTGTTGATTTGGCGGTAAGGTTTCCCCGAGACTCGATTCTCAACCGAGTCGAAGCAGCAAGTGTTCCATAAGTAACCGTTTGGAGTGGGACGTTACATAATACCCCACTGAGAAGAAGTTTTATCCCGAAACTTAAGAGATCAATGAGTCGATAAACGATGCATCAAGTGGTCAAAGGAATCAGACTCACCATGATGGAGATATATTCCTTACTCATATGCTGCATAGAGATGTTTATAGAACCACGCATAGGTTACCAAAGAATAGAGTAAAGATAGATGGAGATGTTCTTTCATAGTCTAGCTTGCTGCATAGTAAGAGTTTATATGATAGAGTTGCATTCTATGTATTGGTCTTAAGACAACTTGTGCACAATGAGAGATCTCATGAATGGTTTCAAGTGTCAAGTGTCAAGTGTCAAGTATGCATTCTATGCATATGCTATCTATCGTCTATGTTTCCTTGCAAGAATTGTTATAAAAAAACTAGACAACTAAAAAGATCACCTAATAATGCTAGCTTCACATGCTTACTTAGTGTGGATTTCTAGGTGAGTTTGGCCACGGCCATTCACCAGTACTTGTCGTAGTACTGACCCACGTTTGTGGGCAAATCTCCAGGTTCTGGTAGCGAGAGCTTGGCGAGCATATTGAATTGGTGTTAGCGCATCCTTCCAGAGGGACCGTGCTTGTGCTGCTTCCTTAGCTTTGCTCTCCTGTGGGCAACTCATCTTCTGCTAGATGTTTTAATTTTTTTGGTCCTACTAAAAGGACATAATGTATGGGCGTTGTGGCTAATTTTGGGATTGTAAAAAGAGTTGTAAGCCTTCTAAGGCATATTTTGTAACTCAGCCAAGCAAGTACCTTGTAATCCAAATCTTCAAGTATTCAATAAAGAAAGTATTTTGTGTTCCTATCAAATATTTTCAACTTTGGTTCTCTGCATTTATATTTCGTGCCTATATATATGCATATTTTCGTCTGACTTGTGTCTTGTGCAGGTACTTTGCCTGGTGCAAGCGCAACTTAGGCTTGCACGACATCGCGCCCAAGCGAGGACGATCAGTTTCGTAGGGACCAAGCGAGGACGATCGTCCCTTACGGGACTGGGGCGTGACATGGTTGACCAGCTATCCTCTATGGGAGTCAAGTTCGACGACGAGATTCAGGGACTATGGATGCTGTGTACATTGCCAGAGTCGTGGGAGACCGTACGAGTGTCTATGATCGCTTCTGCTCTGGAAGGCGTGGTCAGTCTGGAGTTTGCCAAGAGCGGGGTACTAAATGAAGAGATGCAGAGACGTTCTCAGGGCACTTTATCCACATCCCACTCAGAGGCGCTTGTTTCAGAGAGCCGCAGAAGGGGTAAAAGCAGGAGTCTAGGCAGTGGCAGAGACAAAAGCAGGAAAATATACGAGGACTCGGAGTATTACCATTGTGGTAAGAATGGCAACATCAAGCAGAATTATTTCGCTTGGAAGAGAGAGAAGAAAGGTGGCAAGGAAAAGCAAAGTGAGAACACTACAGCGGCGACCTCGACACATGGAGGCGACGTGATCATTGTAGGTGATGAGGTAGTTATGAACCTCGCCTACGGTGACAACTCTTGGCTGATTGACTCAGGTGCTTCAGCGCATGTATCTCACAACAGGGCACTATTTGCTACTTACACAACAGGCGACTGTGGAGTGTTGAATATGGGCAATGGAGATGTGTCAAAGGTGGTTGCCATTAGAGGTGCATTTGCGGACAAAGATGGGTGCAGTTATTGTTCTCAAAGATGTCCGTCATATCCCTGATATCCGTTTCAACCTGGTGTCGGTTGAAAGGTTGAATGACGAGGGTTTCTTCTGTCTCTTCGGGAACAGTCAGTGGAAGCTTTCCAGAGTTTGATGGTGATTGCTAGAGGAAGCAAGAGGTCCAGACTCTACTATATGGAAGGGAGCGCACATGGGGCACATGAGGTTAACGTAGCTACTGATGCGTCTACTGAGTTGTGGCACAGGCAGCTTAGCCATATCAGTGAGAAGGGGATGAGCTACTTGGTGAACAGGAAGGTGATTCCAGGACTAAAGTCTACAAAGTTGGAGATGTGCATGCACTGTTTGGCGGAAAAGCAAAATAGGGTGTCTTTCAAAGTCACCCAAGTTCAAGGAAGCCGATGTTGCTCGAGTTGATTCACTCGGATGTCTGCGGTCCTATGAAGGTAAAATTCATTGGTGGTGCTTCTTATTTTGTATCATTTATTGATGACTGTTCCAGGAAGGTTTTGGTCTATACCTTAAAGACCAAGGATCAGGTGCTGCCCACTTTCAAGGAGTTTCATGCCTCTGTTAAAAGGGAGACAGGTAAGAAGCTGCTTTATGTTCGGTCAGACAATGGCGGCGAGTATATCGGTCCCTTTGATGCTTATTGCAGAGAGCAAAGAATACGACACCAGAAGACTCCACCAAAGATACCACAGCTCAACGGTGAAGCGGAGCGGATGAATATGATGCTGATGGAGAGGGTGCGGTATTTGCTGTCAGAAGCAAACTTGCCAGACATCTATTGGAGTGTGGCACTTTACACAGCTGCTTATATTATTAATTTATCACCTATTGCTCCTTTACAGGGTGATGTTCCTGAAAAAGTATGGTACGACAAAGAAAAGTCATACAATCACCTGCGAGTGTTTAGTTGTAAGGCCTTCGTGCATGTACCAAAGGACGAGAGATCCAAACTTGAGCCAAAGACGAGGCGGTGCATCTTTGTCGGCTATGGTAGGGATGAGTTTGGCTATAGACTCTACGATCTAGTAGAAAGAAAGCTCTACAGAAGCAGGAACATGGTATTCGTCGAGGATCAGACCATGACCAACACTCAGGATTCTGAGATGCCTTCTGAGTCTGAGGAATTTCCTGAGTTAGAGTCATGTCGCTTCGAGCAGTTTTTAGAGGATATCACAGAGGATCCAGTTATAGGGGAGCCAGTACATGGAGTTGCTCCCAACCTTTATTATCATCCTGCTGATGGTGGTCATGGTGACCGTCAGGAGGATAAGCATGTAGAGGAGGCAGTTCCTGAAGGGGAGGAGGCTGTAGATATACAGCCAGCACCAGTGATTTCGTTGAGGAGGAGCGATAGAGAGTGTCGACCATCTACGAGATACTCACCGGGTGAGTATATAGTACTGACTGACAGGGGAGAACCCAAAAGTTAAATTGTAAAGGCAATGGAAGACGAACACATGTAGGAGTGGATGGAGGTCATGCAGGAAAAGATGAGTTCCTTGGAAGCCAACTCTACTTATGATCAGGTACGGTTACCAAATGGCAAGAAGGCTTTGAAGAATCGATGGGTGTTCAGAGTGAAGCAGATAGATGATGCTACTCGCCCTCGATACAAAACGAGGCTAGTAGTTAAAGGTTACGGTCAGCGAAAAAGCATAGATTATGATGAGATCTTTTCGTCAGTCGTCAAGCAGTCGTCTATACGGGTGGTGCTAGCATTGGTGTCATGCCTCAATTTTTGCTTGGACGAAAGGGTAGTATTTTCTAGCTATTTCGCTTATTCGGAGAATGTTTGTGATATTTATTTCAGCATCCGGAGACGTTCATTCTGATGCCATAGATTCTGATCCCTTGTGCTTGACGTCTGGACGCTTATACTTCGCAGTTTTCTTGCCAAGCAAGTATACCTTGCCAAATTACTTACAGTACTTTGCATGCTTATCATATTTTTATATATTCATTATATGTGTATTTTTTTCAGTCTAAACTATATATTATATATGTTGACACATACTTGACACATAGTATCATGGGAGGGGAGGACAATCAGTAGGCGTTTGGGCTACCCACTTTGGTAAACCGTAGTAACTAGCACACACTACGGTAGTTGTATCGCGATGGTCGCTACCCTCGAGGTATGTCAATTTTTGGTGTCGCGATGGTCGCTACCGTCGAGGTATGACGACTTCTGATGTACATGGATGTGTGTGTGAGTTGTGAGATAGATAGAGTAGCCTACACCTACCCATACGTCGAAAAGGTTGTCCTCATTATGCATTCATATAGATTGTCTAGTATAGCGTACTTATATATTATCTGTCTATTATGCATGTTTTACTGTATTCAATTGGCATGCTTCTATGTATCTTGTTACGTCCCTCTAAGGACCTTGTCCCTTTTCAGGTGTAGACGATCATGACTATTCGCAGGAGCACGGATCGGGACTTGCTACTTCGTTATCTTTCGAGGAGGTTTTCTCTTCGAGTCTCATTGTTCATTAGATGTACTTATTTTATTTCTCTTATATTCTAGTTTGGTAGTGGATTTGTCTCCACCCAACTACTGGTTCTTATCAAGCATCTTATACTTGATTCAGTTATATAGTTGATTGGCTATTCATTTCTATTTGATTCTGTGGTTGAGATCTAGTTATGCCTTGTGACCTATAACACAAAACATATACCACTTGTGAATTGTTATTCATAATACAGCGTACATATGTGTTATGGTTTCCATATATTGGAGTTGCCATACACATATGGCTGGCATGCTTACGTATTTCTAGTCCTACGTATTTTAGGACTGGGGCATGACATATTTTTGTTGTGGCCCATGCAGGTCGAGAGCATATTGTCTCGATTACATTACTGTACCAAGCAAGCCTGCACATAGGATTAGAGTATTGGATCTCATCCACTTATTTAATCACCTCCCTTGATTTCATTTCGCATTCTTATTTGATTGCTTGCATTGCATCTTGCTTGATCCTTTCACAACGTCAATCTTATCTTTTCTTTCGAGCTTGATAGGGGTTAGGAAGATGAGTTTTACTAGGTATATACACTCTATTATTCAATAAAACTATTAGTTAAATTCTTGTAAGTTTGGTAGTATGTCTCATAATCTAGTATCACATAGTCCTTTTGAACCATTAATGAAGTGTAATTGAATGACACCAACTATAGGCTTGCATAAGAAGATAGTGTTTACCCAGACTGTAGAACTTAGAGGTCTATTTGGTCGACTAGAGACTTAGACATGAAGTTAGTATGGCAACTGTAGAGGCACAACACCAGTCGAGTCTTATCTTCTTTGTGAACTTGAACTATTTTGTACCTTCCTTCATCATAATCCAGCGTACTTATATTTTCTGGACTACCTCCGCTTATGCTGCTATTTATAGCCTAGTTTTGCAAGATTATTTTTTTATCAAGCTTGTTCATGACATATGTGTTATTGGGACGCCTACTAATATATTGTCTAAATCAAAATCAGTGTATTACGGTCTGATCAACCTTAATGCACTTGGTTCGCTCTTCGCATGACTACTTTACGTGGATTGAGATATAGTTGACTCAGCATGTTAGACGAATATACTTGCCCTTTAGACATGTTCGAGCATATCTTATTGGTTACATAACTGTACTAATATGAGCATGTGAATAGAAATTTACCAAAATAAGATTTCAATCCACAACTGCCCAGACAACTCTCTTTTTGAATTCTTTAATCGCCTTGAACCATGTACTTGTATTCTATCACCTCCTCCTTGAATTCTTTATTATTGTTTTCATCTTTCCCTATTTCGGAAAGACGAACGCTCGTGCTTAATATAAGTTTGATACACGGAGAGTACTAGATATACCCCATAGGCCAATCACATTACTTTGTGACTATCTTTTGTAATTAAGGGCATATCACAATATGATATATTTGGTGTTAAAACTTTTGAGGATATGTTGATATTTTAACTAGATGGCATCCCCATGATGCTAATGGATGACACGAGTAGCAGTAGTAGTATTCTCTTTCCTATCACCATCTCGTCCCCTTGGGTTGCTCATCTTCTCTTCCATATCAATTCTTTATCCTATGCTTAATTCTTCCTATTGTAGTTGCATCTTTTCGTGCCATCATGATTTATCGATTTACTTCAACCTCACACTTTATTTTGTTAGTTAAAACATAACCGGGTTAGTAATGATTAATAACTAAAAGATGAGTTCATGATGATAACCCTTATGTATATGCACTATAGCAATATCTGTATTCTCTTATTATTATTATTATTTAAAAAAAAACTTGGGTAGCATCCTTTAGTCTAACAGGAATTAGTTGGATTGTTGAAATGGTTCATACTTCTAATAGTTTTATAAAGCTAGTCAAGACCTTAATTGTTGCCCTAAAACTTAGACTAAGCTTAGGAAAGAGTTGAAGGCACTTGTTACGAACTGATGACTATGACAAATCATTGGCGAGGTAGCGACAGCTGTAGCTAGTGTCACGCCCCAATCCTAAAATACCGAGGGACTAGACACGTGGCAATGGCCAGCAGCACACACCGATGGGCAAATCTAATTTAATGGACCCATCAGGGTGTACTTAAGCTGTAATACAACAATAAGTGTCTATGATACTAATCTCATCCACAGAAATAAATATGATCAATATGGAATATAATGCAACATCAATTCTCAATAAAATATATCTCGGGGAACAACCTGATAATAAGTTTGATACATCAGTTCAATAAACAGGAAACAACAGAAATAACTGAGTATAGATAAGCAGATACTCAGGAGAAATCCTCGGCGATCGCCTCATCCTCTGGTAATGGTACTGCTCCAATGTCTGCTCATGTCCCGTACATCTCGGGGTAGATCTCCTCTGCTAAACCTGGGGACATAATCTGAATTTCAGGTCCTCGGGGGACATAGCAAGGTACAAGAATAACTCAAGCCAAAATAAATGCAATGCAATAATAAATGAATCAATAGGGTAAACTATGTAACCATCTAAGTGATATGCAAGTTGAGAGCATCACTAGAACTCAGGCTGAGACCACTACAAGCTCTGTGTCGGGGAGCCGATAGCGGTGATATCACTAGTAGAGTGCCTAGCTCTGATATAGAGTCTAGAGCATCATAATAATAAATATATATATATAATCAGCCTGTAGCCTGTGTGTCTCTCCCTACCCAATGTAATCACACGTCTCATGTCCATGACACGCAAGATCATATCTAATGCAGCAAGTCATAATGATATCTATGCATATGTATAAAATATATGTCACAAAACATGTATCCTATACAGAATCAACATGAATATCTCAGGAAGATTATGTCTCATGAACAGTGTCAAGTGTCCTATGGTATGACGTACTTGATAATGCAAGCACGAAAATATATAGGGTCGCGATATCAATCTCTAGTGACGTTACACGACTCCGCGTACAGCGTCGACACCCGAATATTATTCGGACGCTAAGTAACGTCACACAGTCCTAGGTTGAACAATTATATCATATAAATAAATCAAGGAAATAATAGAAAACAAGTGCTTCAAGTATGGCAAGGTACACTTGTCTGGGATTTGGTTTCCAACTGCTACTCTGATATCAGCGGGATCTTCAAGTATTCCTCCGGTTGCTGAAATAGACATTACCATCATATTCAGAAGATATCAAATAGCTAGAATTGCCTGTCCATAAGTCCAATTTGGACACAGGGACAAAAGTGACAGTTTCTGGTCAAAGCGGGGTCCACATGTGGCCCACTTCGCACCGAAAAATGTTCCAGAGACAAAGTTCTCCAAATTCGTCAAACTTAGTGTCTACAAGTCCAGAACGATGATATGACCCAACGGAATGTTCAGAACTGGATTCCGATAAGCCGATCACAAAATCGCCCGTCAAATGGAGCCGTAGGGCCCACGATACAGAATTTTGTCAACGTTCTCAGAATCGAACCAAACTTGGGTCACAGGACCAGCGTATCGCTATGAGTCCGATGGTGCAAGTTTTGTTTCAAAACGACGAGCGTATATGAAGTTGCAACAAGTTTCAGAACAGGGCCGATACGGGGCGTTGTCGACGGATACGCGTCGATTCCGGTGTGCACGCATATCCAAATCAACTTCCGCAAAATCTCACACGTCTTTATCGATAGTGCGTACCTTTTGGTGAAGTTCGCACATGACCAAGTCACCTCGTTTAGCGGGGCGCACCCAGTTCCGAAAAAAATTAGGGTTTTTAATAACCAAGTTTTTGGTCATTTTCACCCTCAAATAAAATATAATCTAGAACATGATAGATTGAACTAATACAGGATTTTAAAACTAGGTTAGGTGGCATAAATATCTGTTTAAGTAATTTTTAGAATTAGTTAACAGGTTGTGCGTAAAATGGTCGTGAACCGGGGAGTTCAAGCCAGTTTCTGAATTTTCAGAAATTAGGAAGTTTTTCCTGATTTTGCGTCGCAGTTTGCGAGCGACATAAGATGCGATACCCCGAACAAATTGCCCGAATTTTGAGAGTGTCACACGGTCTATGCATCACAGCAGACGGTTCGGAAAATGAGGCGGCGAGGAGAGAGAAAAACTTACCGGAACGAGGAGTCAGAATCGACTGTATTTAGCGTACGCGAGGCGACGCGGCGTGAACGGGCGGCAGCACTGTGCGGCTGCGGGTCGCTGCTGTGTCGTCGGGGCTTTGGCGTCGTCGGGGAGAAGCGGCAGAGACTCGGCGGCGAGGGCTCAGGGTCAGCCGGAGGAGTCGGGTGGAGAGGGTGCCGGAGGCAGGGGATCGTCGGTGGCTCGGTTGTAGTGGTGGTGCTGATCGTCGGTTTATATAGGGTTGCGGCCGGCCGTTCAGGGAGGTGAAAGGTCGGCAGTGTCACGACCCGCACCCAGATATTCGGGCACGAGTACGTGGGTACGTCCAGCCTACGCCGCAGTGTCGGCGGTAGTACGCTGTCTAGATCATATTCACAGGTAATTTAACATCTAGCTCATCCACAGAATAAATAGACAAGGATAATGACAGGGGAATAGAAATGTTAAAATTTTATAAACAAAATGTGACAACCAGATCCATAGTTTATTACATAACCAGAAGATAAATCGGGGACATACCCGATTACTACGCTGAAAGAAAAATACTAGCTAACTGGCTACTACTCCTCAAAAGTAGTCTCCTGGGTAGGAACCGGCTCCTCAAATGTATCACCTGCTACCTCATAGGGACCATAATAGGTGGGGGCTTAGTCCTCATCATCGCCTAATATCAACGGATCCAGTCAGGAAATGAGCAAAGTACACAATGCACAACAAAGATTAAACTAAATATTTATGACAAGTAGAAAAGAACTGACAAGTATCATGTTGAGGATATGCATAAATAAGAAATAACAATAACTAAGAGTTAAATGCTGTAAATCAGGAATATGAGTAAACAGGAAATATAATGAGACAGGAAAATAGAAACTACAACAAGATAACAGGAACTGCAACACGACAAGAAACCATGTGTGTGTAAGTGTGTATTTAGAATACATAGTTGGCATGTAGGGGGTTATAAGGCTAATCCGGCCGTCATAGACGGCTATTAAACAAGAATAATCGAGATCCGGCTGATGGACAGTCGTGTACCAACAGCTATTAGACAAGATAGGGGGAAGGGTAAACTACATGCCTCCTAGTATTCTCCCACCCGACACGAAAAGCAAGACATGAAATCTAATAGTCTAACACTACGCGTAAACATCCAATGGTGCTAGTAGAGCAAGGAACTAATTATCACAATATAAAGATTAAACTTGAAGTGCAGGTACTTGCCTGATGTTTGGATCCCACTACAGTTCTATCCTCGGAAAATTTCTAGAAATATCTCCGGATGCTGAAATAAACATTACCATCATGCTCAGAAGATATCAAATAGCTAGAAACGCCTGTCCTTGAGTCCAATTTGGAGACAAGGGCAAAAACGGCAATTTTGGGTCAAAATGGGGTCCGCATGTGGGCCCGCTTTGCACCGAAAAATGTGTCAGGGTCAAAGGTCTTCAAATTTACCAAACTTAGTGTCAACAGGTCAAGAACGATGCTACAAACCCAACGAAACTTCCCGAATTGGATTCCGATGAGCCGATCATAAAATCGCCCGTCGAGCGGGGCCTGTGGGGCCCACGACACGCGATTTCGTCAACGTTCTCAGAATCGAACCAAACTTGGGTCACAGGACCAGCGTATCGCTACGAGTCCGATGGCGCAAGTTTCGTTTCGATCCGACGTGTGTACACAAAGTTATGGCGTAATTCAGAAAAGGCGGATACGGGGCGGTGTCCGCGGATACGCGTTGATCCCGGTGTGCACGCACACCCGAATCGACTTCCGTAAAATTCCACACGTCCGTATCAACGATGCGCACGTATCTGTGAAGACCGCGCGCGACCAAGTCGTCCCGTTTGGCGGGGCGTACCCAGTTCCGGGGTGAATCGGGTCATTGTTTTTCCTGTTTTTGGATCGCGGTGTGCGATCACCACAGGACGCGATGCCCCGAGCGGTTTATCCGGGCACCGAGAGGGTCATGCAGGCTTCACAACGCAATTTACGGAATTGAAAACGGGGCAGCGAGGAGAAAGTTACACGTACCTGAACAGGGTTCGAGAAATTGGGATTTCTCGTGTCCGTGTCGTGTCCGACACGTGTCGACACAGGGGAGAATTAGGGCTAGGGTTTAGGGTTTCCCGGCGGAGATGCGGCGGGGGCCGGCCGGAGGAGCACCGGAGAGGGGCTGGGGGCGGTTCGGTCGTCGACGGCGGTGCGCTGGGAGGCGGGCGGAGGCACGGCGGAGCTCGGGGCGGGCTGAGGCGGCTAGGTCGTCGGGTCTCGGTCGAACAGCTGCGGGCGGCTCAGGCGAAGCGGAGAGGGGCAGCTGCTGGGGGTAGGCGGAGGACGGCGAGGCGGCGAGGGGAACGGCGGCGGCTCTCGGCGAGGCTGGGCGAGGTGGCGGCGGTGCGGGTACTAGGGCATTGGTGGCCGGAGGGGAGCTTGGGGGGAGTTCTTATAGGAAGGGAAGAGGGAGAGGGGCGGCCGGCCAAGGCGGAGGGGAGAGGGGATCGTGGGGGATGAATCGGCGCCGGACGGAGCGGGCGGCGCGCGGCCGGAGCGGCGGAAGAAGCGGGCAGCGGGGAGAGGGTCGTGGGGGTGAGGGGTCAGGCGGGTTCGGGTCGGGTCGGGTTCGGTCGGGCGGACCCGATCCGACCCGCTAGCAGTTGGCGGGCTGGGTTTGGGCCCAATGGGCTGGGTCAGGGTTATATAAAAATAGATAATTAAATAAATAGATAAATAATTAATTAATTAAAATATAATAGTTTTTAGGTGTTTTAAATTAGGTCCGGGGCCCAAAAGATTCCAGAAAAATTACCCTAAGTCCAGTTTTTTATTTTACACCCAAAAATGTTATTTCCATAATATTTTAATATTATTAACAGCAAATAAAAATTATTTAATTACCAAGAGCCTAGGTTTTAATTACAGAAAAAATCCCAAAAATTCCAGAAAATTATGAAAAGTCCAAATTAATAATTCCTGAAAATCAGGAGGCTTACAATCTACCCAACTTATAAAAATTTCATTCTCGAAATTAAAATATGGTAGGGTTCTCTCTATCCAATCTCACTTGATTACAGTCTAAAGGATTCCTCTCAAGTGAACATTGCGGTCTCTACCCAACTTAGAATTTACCCATCTATCCTCTAAGGCTATACAACTATTAAAGCTATTAATCATGGTATTGAATCCTCAAGTCTTTAACACCAAACACATCACCTATGGTATTTCCCTAATCATAAAGGGTCATCATCAATGCGACCAGTCTGTGGGATATATCTAGTACTATCTATATATCAAACTTATACCAAGCACGAGATTTCGTCTTTCCGAAATAAGGGAAGACGAAGATCAATAATAAAGGGTTCAAGGGTGAGGTGATAGAACAGAAGTATCGGGATCAAGGCGTTTAAAGGATTCAAATAGGAATTGTCAAGCAGTTGTGGACTGAATTTCTATTCTGGTAATCATTTGCTCGCATGCTCGTATTAGTACAGTTATGTAAGCGATACGATATGCTCGGACATATCTAGAGGGCAAGTATACTAGTCAACTATATATCTCAATCCACGTGAAGTAGTCATGCGAACCAAAATGCACTAAGGTTGATCAGACCGTAATACACTGATTCTGAATAGACACTTATATTAGTGTGGTTGATCAGGCCCCAATAACACATATGTCATGAACAAGCCCGATAAAGAGTAAGCTTGCAAAACTAGGCTATAGAATAGCAGCATAAGTCAAGTACAGAAAAATTAAGTGCGCTGGATGATGATGGAAGGAGGTACAAATTATTTAAGTTCACAAAACAACACATAATAAGCAACATTAATAAAATACTCTACAATAGTTATCAAATATAAAAGCATACCAAGTTATTAGCAAGTTCAAAATTACTAGGTTGGGGCTGAGGTCACGGACCAATAGGCACGAGCTAAACAATACTAGAAACGGTATCTACAAATCACTTACGCGCATTAGCTACTCCAAGAGTCTGCGCATTCTCCACGGTCATCGCGGAAGCTTGTCCGCGTCCTTGTGGTGGTGCCCTCTGCTGTTGCTGGGCTAGCTGGAAGAGTGCTGCTTGTGGTACCAAGGTGGTTTCAGTTCGAGTGCTGGTAGAGCATCTCGTAGTGATCTTGTAGGAACCTCGTCGCTTGCTGATAGGTCCATTACTCTGCATCCAAAATAAACGATAAGGGACGCACAGGAATCAAGGCAGGATGCAAGTCAATAAAATAATTCGAAGTCGATATGGATATCAAGAACGATTCAATCAAGTGGATGAGTTTTTCCTAAAATCCTTAATCTTATTGCAGGCCTGTTCGGTACCTAAGTTGAAACCGAACAATTTAGTCGTTGACCTGCATGGGCCACCATAAAAATGTGTCACGACCCGCACCCGGATATTCGGGCACGAGTACGTGGGTACGTCCAGCCTACGCCGCAGTGTCGGCGGTAGTACGCTGTCTAGATCATATTCACAGGTAATTTAACATCTAGCTCATCCACAGAATAAATAGACAAGGATAATGACAGGGGAATAGAAATGTTAAGATTTCATAAACAAAATGTGACAAGCAGATCCATAGTTTATTACATAACCAGAAGATAAATCGGGGACATACCCGATTACTATGCTGAAAGAAAAATACTAGCTAACTGGCTACTACTCCTCAAAAGTAGTCTCCTGGGTAGGAACCGGCTCCTCAAATGTATCACCTGCTACCTCATAGGGACCATAATAGGTGGGGGCTTAGTCATCATCATCGCCTAATATCAACGGATCCAGTCAGGAAAGGAGCAAAGTACACAATGCACAACAAAGATTAAACTAAATATTTATGACAAGTAGAAAAGAACTGACAAGTATCATGTTGAGGATATGCATAAATAAGAAATAACAATAACTAAGAGTTAAATGCTGTAAATCAGGAATATGAGTAAACAGGAAATATAATGAGACAGGAAAATAGAAACTACAACAAGATAACAGGAACTGCAACACGACAAGAAACTATGTGTGTGTAAGTGTGTATTTAGAATACATAGTTGGCATGTAGGGGGTTATAAGGCTAATCTGGCCGTCATAGACGGCTATTAAACAAGAATAATCGAGATCCGGCTGATGGACAGTCGTGTACCAACAGCTATTAGACAAGATAGGGGGAAGGGTAAACTACATGCCTCATAGTATTCTCCCACCCGACACGAAAAGCAAGACATGAAATCCAATAGTCTAACACTACGTGTAAACATCCAATGGTGCTAGTAGAGCAAGGAACTAATTATCACAATATAAAGATTAAACTTGAAGTGCAGGTACTTGCCTGATGTTTGGATCCCACTACAGTTCTATCCTCGGGAAATTTCTAGAAATGTCTCCGGATGCTGAAATAAACATTATCATCATGCTCAGAAGATATCAAATAGCTAGAAACGCCTGTCCTTGAGTCCAATTTGGAGACAAGGGCAAAAACGACAATTTCGGGTCAAAACGGGGTCCGCATGTGGGCCCGCTTTGCACCGAAAAATGTGTCAGGGTCAAAGGTCTCCAAATTTATCAAACTTAGTGTCAACAGGTCAGGAACGATGCTACAAACCCAACAAAACTTCCCGAATTGGATTCCGATGAGCCGATCATAAAATCGCCCGTCGAGCGGGGCCTGTGGGGCCCACGACACGCGATTTCGTCAACGTTCTCAGAATCGAACCAAACTTGGGTCACAGGACCAGCGTATCGCTACGAGTCCGATGGCGCAAGTTTCGTTTCGATCCGACGTGTGTACACAAAGTTATGGCATGATTCAGAAAAGGTGGATACGGGACGGTGTCCGCGGATACGCGTTGATCCCGGTGTGCACGCACACCCGAATCGACTTCCGCGAAATCCCACACGTCCGTATCAACGATGCGCACGTATCTTTGAAGACCGCGCGCGACCAAGTCGTCCCGTTTGGCGGGGCGTACCCAGTTTCAGGGTGAATCGGGTCGTTATTTTTCCTGTTTTTGGATCGCGGTGTGCGATCACCACAGGACGCGATGCCCCGAGCGGTTTGTCCGGGCACCGAGAGGGTCATGCAGGCTTCACAACGCAATTTACGGAATTGAAAACGGGGGCAGCGAGGAGAAAGTTACACGTACCTGAAGAGGGTTCGAGAAATTGGGATTTCTCGTGTCCGTGTCATGTCCGACACGTGTCGACACAGGGGAGAATTAGGGCTAGGGTTTAGGGTTTCCCGACGGAGATGCGGCGGGGGCCGGCCGGAGGAGCACCGGAGAGGGGCTGGGGGCGGTTCGGTCGTCGACGGCGGTGCGCTGGGAGGCGGGCGGAGGCACGGCGGAGCTCGGGCGGGCTGAGGCGGCTAGGTCGTCGGGTCTCGGTCGAACAGCTGCGGGCGGCTCAGGCGAAGCGGAGAGGGGCAGCGGCTGGGGGTAGGCAGAGGACGGCGAGGCGGCGAGGGGAACGGCGGCGGCTCTCGGCGAGGCTGGGCGAGGTGGCGGCGGTGCGGGTACTAGGGCTTTGGTGGCCGGAGGGGAGCTTGGGGGGAGTTCTTATAGGAAGGGAAGAGGGAGAGGGGCGGGCGGCCAAGGCGGAGGGGAGAGGGGATCGTGGCGGATAAATCGGCAGCGGGGAGAGGGTCGTGGGGGTGAGGGGTCAGGCGGGTTCGGGTCGGGTCGGGTTCGGTCGGGCGGACCCGATCCGACCCGCTAGCAGTTGGCGGGCTGGGTCAGGGTTATATAAAAATAGATAATTAAATAAATAGATAAATAATTAATTAATTAAAATATAATTGTTTTTAGGTGTTTTAAATTTGGTCCGGGGCCCAAAAGATTCCAGAAAAATTATCCTAAGTCCAGTTTTCCATTTTACACTCAAAAATGTTATTTCTATAATATTTTAATATTATTAACAGCAAATAAAAATTATTTAATTACCAAGAGCCTAGGTTTTAATTACAGAAAAAATCCCGAAAATTCCAGAAAATTGTGAAAAGTCCAAATTAATAATTCCTGAAAATCAGGGGGCTTACAGGCGGGGAGGCGAGCAGTCGTTGAACGGTCAGCGGGGAGGTGAAGAGACGCGGGGAAGTCGCGGCGGTCGGAGTCGGCGGAGATGAACTGTCAGAAGTCGGAGCGGCGACCGTTGGTTTCAATCGGGAGATTGGGTTTACTGTGCAGAGGGTAGGTGGGTTCGGGTAGGCGGGTTCGGGTCTGGATCCGACCCGACCCGCTAGGGTTTGGGTCCCGTTCGGTCTATTATTAAACCAGTTTAGGTTGGTTTAATAAACCGGTTGGGTTCAGCTCGGTTTGTTTTGGTTTATTTAGAAATTTAGTTTTTTAGGTCTTTAAAAATAGTTCTGGGTTCCAATAAATTCCAGAAAAATTACACTATATCTAATATTTTATTTTACATCCAAAAATATTATTTTTATATTATTTTAATATTTATTAAAATCACACAATTAATTTAATAACAGAAATCATTTATTTTAATTAGTAAAAAATCACAAAAAATTCCTGAAAATTCATTTTAATTTATGAAAAAATCCGGGTGTTTACAGCTAGACCATTATAGTAAAGTAGTTGAATTATTTGCATACATACTGGCCAAGTGGCTTAGCAGTATTAGACTACGATACTTGATGGTTACAGAGAAAAATGATGGTTATGAGATTCCAGACAAGTATCCCAAAAAAAAAAAATCGCCCCAATGAATAAATTTGCCTTACAACCTAGACAATAGCCTCAAAAGACTTTGACTACTAGTAGAGTTCTTGTAAGTTGGGTAGTGTAGATGAGTTAGAGGATAAAAGAATAGTGTATAGACAATAAGGGAGGAAAGTGTTAGGGTGGCTGACCATAACCTTTTAGGAAGCGTTGTAAGCTAGCAATAAAGTGTTAATAGCTATAGTGATTTATTACGAATATAGGTTAGTGTTAATTTCGAGGACGAAATTATTGTAAGTTGGGTAGAATGTAAACCCATAAAAAAATTTAAATTTTATTTTAAGTATTTTTATTAAATTATTGAATTTCTTTAGAGTATTTTCATAGTTAATTAGAAAATAAATTTTATTGATTAATTTAATTATATAAATACTCATTTAGAATTATTCCACAAAATAATTTTTATTATTATTTAGAGTCTTGTTAAAGGGTGATAGATTTTCTAGAATTTATTCTGTGCAAATGTTCTTTTTGAATTTTTATATAATTTCATCTATATATATAAATATATATGTGAATAAATAATAATAATTAGTAATACTAATAGTAATAGTAATAATAATAATAATAGTGATAATAGAAATAAAAAGGAAAAGAAACAGAAAAAGAAAGAAAAAACAAAAGAAAGGAAAAAAATTCTTAAACCTTAAACTAATACTTAAACCCTAAACTAACAAATCTAATCTAATCTCAAACCCTAAACCTAACCCAACAGCAAATCCACCCCCCCTTCAGCCGTAACTCCCCTCCCCGATCTCTCTCTCTCTCTCTCTCTCTCTCTCTCTCTCTCTATATATATATATATATATATATATATATATATATATATATATATATATATATATATATTTATTTATTTATTTATATATATATATATATATATATATATATATATATATATTATATATATATATATATATATATATATATATATATATATATATATATATATATACTAAAACTATCAAACCCTAACCCTAACCCTAATCTCCTTCCCCGGCGACTGGCGACCGCACCGCCGTCCGCCCGCCCGCGCGCGCATGTGCACAGTCTGAGCCCATCTTCAAGATATTATATCTCCCTCATCTCTGATTCTTTTTGCGAGCGGTTTGTCCGTGTACATTCACGACCTAACCCTCTAGGATTTTTCTTCAAGCGGGACGAGTTTTCGTGCCCTGTATTGGTCGAAAAATCGCCGAAAATGACCGAAAAACTGACTAAAAATAGTCCAGAATTTCAATCCAAACCCCCATGTTCATGCCTAATTTGCCACCAACCTGTTTAATATTTTCAAAATCTAATTGAAGGGTTTTTTTCTCTATATAATCGAGAATTTAACTATTTTTTTAGTTTTTTATTAATTTGTTATAATTGTTAAATTATTCGGCCTCCAAAACAACCAAAAACTTGATATTTTAAAACTAAGATTTTGTGATACGGAGTGCGCCCCGCCAAACGGGACTGCCTCGTCGTTACCAATTGTACCAAAAGACGCGTATGGTATATCCTGACGTGTGAACTTTTGCGAAAGTTGATTCGGACGTGTGTGCGCGTCAAAATCAACCTGTATCTGCAAAAAGTCTCCGTATCGTAACTTTTATAAAACACCACCCCACTTTGTGTACGCTATACAGAATACAACGAAACTTATGCCATTGGATTCGTGGTATCACGCCGGTCCTATGACCCAAGTTTCACGCGATTCTGAGATAGTTGACCAAGCCGCCTATTCGCGGGCCCCACGGTTTGACTTGAAGGGCGAATTTGTGATCGGCTCACCGAAATTCAAAATTGGACATACCGTTGAGTTCGTATCGTAGTTTAAAATTTGTTTAAAATTTAATTTGTTCTATTTAGAGACCTTTACCTCTGGCACATATTTTGGTACAAAGTGGGCTCACATGTGGACCCCACCTTGACCCAAAATTATCGTTTTGCCCCTGTGTCCAACTTGGACGAAAGGGTAGTATTTTCTAGCTATCTCGCTTATTCGGAGAATGTTGGTGATGTTTATTTCAGCATCCGGAGACGTTCATTCTGATGCTATAGATTCTGATCCCTTGTGCTTGACGTCTAGACGCTTATACTTCGCAGTTTTCTTGCCAAGCAAGTATACCTTGCCAAATTACTTACAGTACTTTGCATGCTTATCATATTTTTATATATTCATTATATGTGTATTTTTTTCAGTCTAAACTATATATTATATATGTTGACACATACTTGACACATAGTATCATGGGAGGGGAGGACAATCAGTAGGCGTTTGGGCTACCCACTTTGGTAAACCGTAGTAACTAGCACACACTACGATAGTTGTATCGCGATGGTCGCTACCCTCGAGGTATGTCAATTTTTGGTGTCGCGATGGTCGCTACCGTCGAGGTATGACGACTTCTGATGTACATGGACGTGTGTGTGAGTTGTGAGATAGATAGAGTAGCCTACACCTACCCATACGTCGAAAATGTTGTCCTCATTATGCATTCATGTAGATTGTCTAGTACAGCGTACTTATATATTTTCTGTCTATTATGCATATTTTACTGTATTCAATTGGCATGCTTCTATGTATCTTGTTACGTCCCTCTGAGGACCTGGTCCCTTTTCATGTGTAGACGATCATGACTATTCGCAGGAGCACGGATCAGGACTTGCTACTTCGTTATCTTTCGAGAAGGTCTTCTCTTCGAGTCTCATTGTTCATTAGATGTACTTATTTTGTTTCTCTTATATTCTAGTTTGGTAGTGGATTTGTCTCCACCCAACTACTGGTTTCTTATCAAGCATCTTATACTTGATTCAGTTATATAGTTGATCGGCTATTCATTTCTATTTGATTCTGTGGATGAGATCTAGTTATGTCCTGTGACCTATAACATAAAACCTATACCACTTGTGAATTGTTATTCATAATACAGCGGACGTATGTGTTATGGTTTTCATATATTGGAGTTGCCATATACATACGGCTGGCATGCTTACGTATTCATAGTCCTACGTATTTTGGGACTGGGGCTTGACACATTCGTTCTGGAGCTAAGTACTTGAAAAATTCTTAACGACGGAACTCCTTGTATTTCACTCGCTAAATGAATGAGAACTTCACTAAGTCCAAGAGTCATTCATGCGGCCTCATATGGCAAGCTATCATGCGGCCTGTCATGTTGCCTCATATGACAAGTTTTCATGCGGCCTTATATGGCAAGTTATCATGTTGCCTCATATGGCAAGCTGTCATGCGACCTGTCGTGTTGCCTCATATGGCAAGTTGTCATGCGGCCTCATATGACAAGTTGTCATGTTGCCTCATATGGCAAGCTGTCATACGTCCTGTCATGTTGCCTCATATGGCAAGTTGGCATTCGGCCTCATGCAGCAAGCAGTCCATGCGGCCAGTAGGTGCATGCAGCCAGATACAAGTTTATGTTACCGGACAAGTTTAGCATGTAAGTTCACGAGACAAGTTTATGTACAAGTTCACAATCCTCACGATACCGTGAAAATGTTGTGTATGAAAATCTATTGCAATTGGCATCGGACAATCGAGTGTGGGTATTTTCCAATGTATCGCGTGTCGCGAATACGATAACTTGTGAAAAGCTCATACTCGTGACTCGTCATTCTAGGAAGTTCTCAAGTGTCCACGACTCGAGAACTTGAAATAATTTAGTAATAATTAAATAAGATAAAATTTACCTAGATCATTGGGAGGAAAGAATATTGCGCTACCGTCTACCCCAATATCTAAGGGCCCCATGCAGCATGGACTAACTCTGCTAGGCAAGGGCTCCATGACTGACCAAGTTTACGCGTGCTGTGGCACTTACAAGACAAGTTTATGTTACAAGACAAGTTTATAAAGCAAGTTTATGATCACAAGTTTAAGTTTATGCTTATAAGTTTAATTTCTGTTTACGACAAGTAACAAGTTATGTTATTGTATGGTTGAATGTGAATTTAAGTTTACTCGACAAGCATACCCTTGGTCATCCGGGTTGACTGCAGTGTCAGTGGTAACAATATTTTTAAAACATGTATTTAGTAATTAATGTTTATAACAACCCTATCTAGTTAATCGTAGCAAGCCGTAAAGTTGTTTGGCCATACGATGAATTCTGTTACTTTCATTATAGCTCGCTCTTCTAGTTTCATTTTCTCCCGTAGTGTGATTAGGGTGCTAAGTTCTGCTCGGGTGAATGTCTGCAACCCCGGTCCTTATTTGGTTTAAGGGTTGTGGTCCCGATCCAGAGTAGTTCCTATGCACTCTTGCCGCTCGTCGTCTTACTTTCATTTTTGCACTTGTTATCAGTTCTTCCAGTATTATTCTTGAGACAAGTACATTGGTACCGTACAAGTCTCGATCAGCATTTATTTCTTTTGTCTCTTTCTGCTTATGTTGTAATGTGTTTGGTCTATCACCTCGAGCTCCTTTGTGGTACTTGTTGCTTGGGGTCATGACCCCACTGGCTTTGCATGGCCAGGTTATCCCGAAGAGAAGCAGGATCAACCGTACTTCCAGCAAGATGGCTCGCACTCGTAAGACTGTGGCCGAAGCTCGCGAGTGAGTTTCCTTCTTCCACCCCTTGTCTTAATTACTTCATTTTGTGGTGTTTAGCAAGGGGCAGAGTTAGCTCCTTATATTTTTGAGACTACGGTTAACATGATGTATATATTAGACTATAGCTGATATATTTGATCATGTATAATTATACTCTGCTACTACAGCATTTTGTATTCACTAGCTTCATGATCATATGTGGTATGTAATTTGTGACGTATTTTTACTTTATATATGATATACTCTTGTACTTGTGTTGATTGATGGAGATACTAAAATTTGTCGGCCTTAGGACTGACATCATAGCATGCTAGAGTCCACCCATTTGTCTTCTAGACAACCTTAACACATTGCGGCTTACTTCGATATTTTGCAAGGTATGGTTGGTCATGTCAGTCTCCGTATTTATTCAGTATTCTGGGAGTGGGACGTGACACGGAGGGTATCAAGTTAAAAAAATTTGTTAAGAGAGGGTATTAAGTTAGTACCTATCAAAGTTGAGAGTATCAAGTTGAACATTTCGAATAGTTAAGGGTATCAAGTTACAATTAAGGCTTGCAAAATCCATATATTATAGCTAACCACAAGTCTCGGCTAGCCGGCAAATCATTCGTATTTTTTGATAGAGTTTATTTTAGCGGTGAACATTATTAGGTTTTTGATCGAGAAGCGGAACGTTTAGTTGGGTTTCAAAAAAAAAAAATTTTATTTGGTTTTAATTTCTATCCAGAATCGAAAACCGGATATAATTTGTGTAATTATTAAATATTCTCAATTTTATGCATATTTTATGATTAAAAATATTTATATTTTTGTGTACATTTTGAAAACAATAATTCTATATATGTATTTAAAGTCCAACTTTGATAATTTAATTAGTCAAATTTTAGACCAAACTATAAAATACAACAAACGTATGTATAAAAATTATAATATTTTAATATAATTTAATTGTAAACCCAACTTTGTATCATGCCTATTAAACAATAAAGATAGTCTAACCGAACAAACCAAATAAACCAAATTGATTACCAGTTCAGTTTCAGTTATAGCTAATTTCAGTTTCGTTTGATTTTTTTTAAAATTTTAGTTTATTCGGTTTTTATTATTTTGATTTGGTTGAAACCGAATAAATCGAACTCTCACCTCTAGTTTGTATCTTATATATATTTTTTATTTTTGTTGGAGGATTTTGTAATTCGATTTTTATTACGTTAGTCTTCATTAATTAATGGAATGCCAAAGATACAGATGAACAATAAATAATTTTACCCAAGCGCGAGAACGAGAGGTGAATATTTGGGAGATTGAAGAAGACTTTCGAAGGAAAACGTTGAGGAGACCACATCAGATTGCTTGAAAGTTGTATACAATTTCTTGTGGATTGCTTAGCCCCAAATTAGGATGAGAAAACTCTATTTAATCACCCTTTAAAATTCTTCAAAAATCTAAGAAAATTTGACCATCCAAAAATATCAAAGTGTTGGATTATATCTTGTTTTCAGATGAACTTTAAAAAAATCTGACAATAGGGATGACAACGGGATGGATATAGGCCTGGAACCATATCCTCTATTTCTATTTTTATTTTTATTTTTGAGTAGTGTTTGAATTTTTATTTCCGTTACTATTTCTATTCGGGTTAAGATTTTTATCCACATTCTCGTTTCCGTAAAACAATGCGCTCGTCGTTTTTGTTCCTATCCCGTTAACACTTTCGAGGTCGGATTTTTCCGTCCTCATCTCCTACCCGGTTAACTATTTTTTCTGTATTTTATAAGCTTAAACAATTTATTTTTATTCAAAAAAAAAATATACAAGACATGTTAATAAAAACAATAATGCTAAGTTTACTACCAAATACTTACCACCTTCTTACAACCCTCTCTATCTCCCTGCTATGTGGGCCACACCCGGTCCCATCTTTCTCCCAACGAACGACTGCCACGTGGCATTCCTGTCACGTAGCGGCCAACCGGACAGCCACCAGACCCCACCTCTCCCCCTCCTCCAATGGACGACCGTCACGTAGCCGCCACATGGCGGTTGTAAGAATGTTGTAAGCACCCGGTTGTAGGCATAGCATTGCCCTAATAAAACATGATTTCCATAATAATAAAAAATACTACTAGATAGAAAATTTGATACAATATAACAAAAAAGAAAAAAAAAATCCAACAATAACATACAAGTACTAAATAGAAGTATACAATACAAAACAACTAAAAGAGAATGATAACCACATAAAAATATGTTCCAAATAGTGGTTCATAGTTCCATAGAACAAAAACATGTGAGTATAAGTAATCGGGATCAGAAATTTATCGGGACGGAGAGTACTATATCCATATCCGTCTTCGAATTCCGAAAAAAAAAAATTTAATCCCCATTCCGGCCTCTGTTTTCGTTTTTAAATTTTTAAATCCGTTTTTCGTTGGAAAAAAAAATCGAATATCCGTCGGATTCGAAAAAAATTGCCATCTTACTTGACCCATGTTGAAGTACAAACTACTATACCAGAACCAAGATCATTCAAGGATTATTTTGATGAATAAAAGTGAGATGAATTTGGTGGGTTTTTAGAAAGTGGGACGAAGATTCTCCACTTTTCTTGTTTGGTTCACGAAGATAGTAAAGGAAGGATTTGTGTAAAGTTTGCAAAATGAGTCGTTATTGTCCCGCCCTTCTCCATTTCTACATCTTCTTTTGTAGACAATGTAGATAGGATGTGGAATGGAGCTTGTGTTTGAATTTTTTTATTTATTTATTCATATTTACTAATAATTATTCAGAAAATTTACTGTAGCGAAATAAATTTATATTTAATTTTTCTAACCGAAATAAGTTTGGAAAAATTGGGAAAAAAGTCAGGTTCCGCCAACAGTGTTGGCGGAAAACAGCAAAAAAATTTTAAAAAAAAAACGCGGGCCCCACGGCCAATTTCCGCCAACAGAGTTGGCTGAAATTGGGGGGGGGGGCCAATTTCAGCCAACTCAGTTGGCGGAAATTGGCCCATGGGGCCCACTTTGGTTTTGTTTGGTTTGGTTTTTTTTTTTTCTTTGGTTTGATTTTTTTGTTGGTTTATTGTAATTAGTTATATTTCTGTTTTATTTATTTAGTTTAGTTTAATTTTGTAATTAGAGTTAAGTAAATTTATTTTAACGAAATAAAATTAAAATAAATTAAACTAAATAAATAAATAAATAATCAAACGCCGTGGGGCCCATGGGCCAATTTCCAATTAATTTATTTATTTTAATTTTATTTATTTATTTAGTTTAGAAAAATTTAAAATATAACGAAATAAAATTAAAATAAATTAAATTTGTTTTGGTTGGTTTAGGGTTTGGTTTGATTATTTATTTTGTTTTATTACTTTATTTTTCATAATAGACATAACATAATTAATTTAAATGTTTATAAATTTTTTTTGGAGATCGAAACATCATTTTAAATCTGTGGGCCCCCACATCCAATATAAATTTATTTCACTACAGTAAATTTTAAATATTAAAAAATAATATTACCGAAAGTCAAATTTGGAGGTCGAAACATCGTTTTTTGACGATTCTAAAATTTTTCGAAGTCCGTCAAACGGTGAAACAGTTTATCCCGTAGTACTTTTCCATACGGTCATTTTGGCTCAAACTGGAGCTTGTTTCGATCTCCCAGTCAAAAGTTATGATACTTTAAAGTTTTAAAATTTATATTTTTGCCTGTAACATATGCGTCTTGTTTCGGATAAATTTTTTTTCTACATGATTTGTGTTACACTCGTCGAAAACATACAAATCGACTTATTATTTAACAAAAAATGATTTATAAACAAGTAGTTATGGCCGTTCGAAGTCTGCTCGACGGCAGACGTAATAGTCTTACGGCAAATTTTTAATATTATTATTTTTTAGCGTCTGTTAACGACGAAAAAATTTACGATATAAATATAATATTTTTAAATATAAACGTCCAATTCATATTGATATTTTTTTCGTAATTTTTTAAACTTTTATGTTTTAGATGTAATTTATACAAATTTTGATGCTTTGGAAACAAATTTCCGAAAATAATATTTCTAAATATTTCTTTCCAATTAATTTATTTTAATTTTATTTCGTTAAAATAAATTTACTTAACTCTAATTACAAAATTAAACTAAACTAAATAAATAAAACAGAAATATAACTAATTACAATAAACCAACAAAAAAACCAAACCAAAGAAAAAAAAAAAACCAAACCAAACAAAACCAAAGTGGGCCCCATGGGCCAATTTCCGCCAACTGAGTTGGCTGAAATTGGCCCCCCCCAATTTCAGCCAACTCTGTTGGCGGAAATTGGCCGTGGGGCCCGCGTTTTTTTTTTTTTAAATTTTTTTGCTGTTTTCCGCCAACACTGTTGGCGGAACCTGACTTTTTCTCCAATTTTTCCAAACTTATTTCGGTTAGAAAAATTAAATATAAATTTATTTCGCTACAGTAAATTTTCTGATAATTATTTAACTAAATAATTACTATGACTGAACATAGTTATGACTCTATTAGGTTCTTTGAAGAACCTCCCGTGTGTACATTGCTTCGTATTTTCCATGATATGGCCAATCTTAACTCTGATGAAATTTAAATGACAATCATGTTTTCCCAAAAAATAAAAGAAAAAGTAAACATAACTAATTAAATAATAATAATAATAATAATAATAATAATAATAATAATAATAATGCTTAGTTATTATTAACTAACTAATAATCTCAAGTAAATAATATATAGTTTTAATTAATTAGTACTCATACTTTATTAATTTAATATTATTAAAGAATAGTTAAAATATTTAATTATTACAAAATAACTTCTGAAGGAAACTGAAAATTTGCTAATTAAGATAACTAATTGTTAGGAATAACTAATAAAAATGCTTAACTATTATTATTTTTTGCTAGTTATTTTATTTAACTAATAAAATGTTAAATAACCTAGTTATAATATTCCTAAATAATCATTATTAAGTAAAAACTAATTATAATTATAAGTAATTAACTTAGTATAATATTCTTAATTAATTTATTATTGTTATATTTAGAACTTAGTTATTAAGATACAAATTAATAATACTATTATTAAGTAAAAAAATAATTAGTTAAAAACTTTAAATAATTAGTTAATATTATAAAACAAAAAGTATCAATTAATTAATTAATTGCTACTAATTTATATTAACTAAGTAATAGATATAACTATAATTTATATTAACTAAGTAATAGATATAATTAATCTCAAATCATTAGTACAAGCAATTGATTGAAGTAATTTGCTATTCCTAAACGACGATTAAGAAATTTAATTAACAACATATAGCTAATAATCTTAGTTATTATATAATTAGTTATCAAACATAATTAATCAATAATGTTTTATCAGAAAATTTACTGTATCGATAATAAATTTATATTAATTAAATATACCGATAGAAGTTTGCAAATTTTTGAAATTACGATACATATCGCCAACAGAGTTGGCAAAAATATGAAATAATAAATTTTTTTTAAATTTTCGCCAACTGGGTTGGCGAAAATTTGTGTTTGCCGAGTTGGCGAAAATATGCCAATGGTTTTTTTTTGGGTTTTTTTTCTCGGTTTTTTTTTCGATTTATTTTTTTGGGTTTTTTTTTGTTTTTTTTTAGGTTTTTTTTGTTTAGTTTTATTTAGGTTTAGTTCTAGCAATAATTTTTTTAAATAAATTAGAAATAAATAAAATTTAACATCCAAAATAAAATATGTTATCATTGAACCAAAAAAAAATAAAAAAAATCTACTGTAAGAATATTACGTCTGTCATCGAGCAGACTTCGAACGGCCATAACTATTTGTTTTGAAATCGTTTTTCGTCAAACAATAGGTCGATTTGTATGTTTTCGACAAGAGTAACACAATTCCTGTAGAGAGAATTTTCATCCGAAGTAAAACGTACATGTTACAGGCAAAAATATAAAATATAAAACTTTAAAGTATCATAACTTTTGACTGGGAGATCGAAACAAAGTCCAGTTTGTGCCAAAATGACCGTAAGGAAAAGTACTTCGGGATAAACGGTTTCACCGTTTGACAGACTTCCAAAAAATTTAGAATCACAAAAAAAATGATGTTTCGACCTCTAAATTTTACTTTCGGTATAGTGCGGGCACTTCTTAGTGAGCTGGTGCGGGCATTACTCATTGGCCTGGCTGGAACACTTCTCAGGCGACGGCCGGTGCGAGCACTACTCAGTGGGATAGTGCGGACACTTCTCAGTGGGCTGGTGCGGGCACTTCTCATTGACCTGAGTGTGGCACTTCTCAGGCGACGGCCGGTACGGGCACTTCTCAGTGGGCCCCTGAGGGAGATTCTCAGTGGGATAGCCTATTCGTCCCCGGCGTTACCACCTATTCGCATATCTTGACAACTCCATCAGCACCGATGCCATCTCAAGTGGAGGACAGTCAAGGAGGTGGTGATGATGCGGCCCCGGAGAATACATGAGAAAAGAAGGACCGACTCAATCTAAGAGAGATTAATCATCCGAACTATCGAGAATTAGCCAAAAGAGGTCGATGAAATTGTTATATCAGTTACTATTAACATACAGTCTTACTATTAACATACCTATAAAATAAACCTACAAAAACAAAAAAACCACAAAGAAAAAAAAAAAAATTCAAACCAAACAAATCTCTAAACAAAAAACCAAATAAAAAATCAAAAAAAATCAATGACCCAATTTTCGCCAACTGGGTTGGCGAAAATATGGTTTTTGGATTTTTTTTTTTTTGCCACATCGAATTTTTGGTCGAATTTTTGCCAGCTCGGTTGGCGAAAATCAAGTTATCCAAATTTTTGCCAACCCAACTGGCGATTCCTATCGTAATTTCAAAATTTGTCAAACTTCTATCGCTATATTTAATTAATATAAATTTATTATCAATACAGTAAATTTTCTGTATGTTTTATTATTATTATTAAGCGTACTTTAAATTTTTTTAATAATAATTCAATACTTAACTAATAATAAGTTAAAATTTTACCAGTAATATTAATTAATTAATACTTTCATTCGAACATGAATATGGGATACGATGCTTTAACCACATGACTAATAGGCATTAATCAGCAAAGAAAGCAATTCACTTGTGGTCTCAACTGCAAGATACATAAATTCACTCTAATGCATGCATTTCGTTAATGAGTATAGTCGTTAGGTTAGACGTTTATCTTGATGACATATTTTGGGAACATTAAAAAAATATTTAATTTTAACTTGATATTCACTACTATTCAAGTTTTTCAATTTGATATCCTAAATTTTAATATCATACCAATCGCTATCCTCAACTATTGATTATTTTCAAGTCGATACCTTCCATCAGCTAGGGATTAATTTTTTTTTTTTGCATCATTGGATTGGTTTTAACAAAAATAAATAATATTTTTTTGACAAAATTACACTCCATCTCCTCTGGGACTATTTGAAGTGACAACGAATGAGAGGATTGATTTTGTTATTTAGGATTTTTTGTTGATACTATTAGGTTATTAAGTTGTACACTTATAATTGAAATATTATGTTATCTAATATTAAAATTTAGAATATTAAATTAAAAAAATTAAAATAGATGAGGATATTAAGTTAAATTTAACCTAAAAAAACATCCTTAGGTCGGATGTATGAAAATTTCACATACTTCACTTTTCAAAACTTTGATGCTTTGTAGGAAAATGTTCGTAAAAGAGAGAACAAAATCAGACCTTGATGGGTTTTCTTTTGTCTTTGCAAGAATCATTTGAATGCTCCAAATAGTATGTAGACATTTGTAGTATTAATTGTACCATATAGGACAGGAAATCATTCAAAATGTTGAAAGCTCCAACAGTATGGAGACGTTGTAGTATTAATTGTACCATATAGGACAGGAAATCATTCAAAATGATTCAACGGAGAGTGCAGTAAAGAAGGAATTGTGTGGTGCATTGGGTTCTTCACTTTTGCTTTAATTTTTACTGTCACATTGTAGCTCAAAGTTGTTTTATTTAAAAAAATGCTAAGCAACCCACTACAACACACTTACAACCAACACTCCTCCCCCTCACTAATGCTAAGTTTACTACCAAATGCTTACAACGTTCTTACAACTCTCTCCCTCTGCTATGTGAACTACACCCGATTCCATCTCTTCCTCCAGTGAATAGCTGTCACGTAACGTTTCTGTCATGTGGCGGCCACCCAGACAACAACCGGATCCCCCCTCCTCCAATAGACGGCCGTCACGTGGCGGTTGTAAGAGAGTTATAGCCATTTTGTTGTAGTCATAGCATAGTCCTTCCTCTCCTACAACATGGGTCTCACCTGACCCCACCTCTTTCCTCTAAATCCCAATGGAGTCCGGCGATGTGGCGATTGTAACCCCCTTAGTTGTAGAAAAATTTCTGCTTTGGTCCCCCCCCCCCCACTCTTAGTTGTAAGGGGATTATAGGCACATTAAAACCCTTTCATTTATCAATAATGTTAAGTTTACAACCAAATGCCTACAACCCTCTTATAACTATCATATTTCAGCTTATTTGAGACCCAAATGCAAACACTCATTTTTTGCCCAAGATCAAAACATTAATTCTGCGTATTATGAAGACCAAAATATAATTTTTTTTAAAACTTATTCGAGTCCAAAAGTCTAAATATTCCTATTTTGTAGCTTGTTAGCCCTTCTAATTTTTTATTTTTTTTTATTGCCACAACTACCTATGTTTTCTTTAGAAATTGCTTTCCTTGCCGGACCATATTCTTTATCTACTATGTCAATCATAAATAAATTCCTTTAGCAGTTCACTTTTCGAGAATATGTTAAAACAAATTAGATTATCTAAATATTTCATTGTAATTTTATGCTTTCTTCTTGAATTTGATAAGGAGTTGATAGGGGGGTGGACCACAGCTCAGCCCGAGCGCTGACGTGGTCCCCTTATTGGCCACTGCCCAAACCCTCTCCTGCTTTCACGGTCCACCCGTCCGCCCGAGTCAGCCAGGTTGAGCCGTGGACCCCCCTCCGGCCTGTATAGACCTACTCTTATTTGTAAGGGGGTTATAGGCATAGTAAAGCCCTTTCATTTATCAATAATGCTAAGTTTACAACCAAATGCCTACAACCCTCTTATAACTATCATATTTCAGCTTATTTGAGACCCAAATGCAAACACTTATTTTTTGTCCAAAATTCAAATACTAATTTTGAGTATTATGAAGACCAATTTTTTTTTTTAAACTCTCTATTGCCCAAGACCCTATCATCCTTAAAAGTCTATCAGAGAAGTTGCAGCCAATGACCCACGATCACCTGAAGAAAGAATCGTTTGCTTTACATGAAATGGTAATTTCCAGTGGAGGAAATCCTGATGACTCCCTGGAGGAGATGTCAACATTGCTGAAGAAGATAAAATACTGTCTTCTCCTTGAATTGAGTTGTAATTGATGAGTTCAGATCGTGTCTAGTTTGATAATTTTCAAGAATTCATTGGATAATGTGGATATCAATGTCTATTTTGGTGATTTAAATTCTTATAAATAAACATTTGAAGCCCAATTTCGGGCCGGATTGGTGTTCGGGATATAAAAAGATAAAGATGATCATTTACAGCATTAGAATGTGCAATGTAAAAAAGAAGGAGAGGGTTATTTACAGCGTTCGAATGCACGTTGTAAAAAAGATGGAGAGGGTCATTTACAGGTTCGAATGCGTGTTGTAAAAAAGATGGAGAGAGTCATTTATAGTTTCGAATGCACATTGTAAAAAGATGGAGAAGGTCATTTATAGCGTTCGAATGCGCATTGTGAAAAAGATGTGCACAAGATCCAATAGAGAGCATTCTTTCTGTCCCATTCTTCTGTTCCATATTATATTTCTATTCTATTACATGTGGATTATACTTTTATTTTAAGTCGATTGGGACCCACATACAATAAATAGAAACAGAATATAGAAAAGATACAGTGAAACAGCATATTGATATGATATAAATATAGAAAGAGAAAACACAAGGTTTCATCACATTATTAATCTTGAGACTTAAGCTATCATCATTCATTTGTAGAATGTGCTCAAACTAGTCTCCACCGTGATATGTTTGAATTGCTCTATTGTAGCAACCACATGCAAAATTACTTCTCCCATTGGAAAGAGTCCTCTTCATTAAGTAAAAATAATAATAATTGTATCCTCTTTTAATATACCACAACTCCTTGCCTTTCCTGTCTCATTGAAAGCAAAAGTCCAAAGAAGACCCCTAGCCCCACCCCCACCCCACACTTAGGTAATGTAAAAACTCTCAAGAAGGTGACTTGGTTTGAACTTTCCAAGAAAGCCACACCCAAACAAACCACATAGGGTGTAGAAAGAGTTAAAATTAAGTCTTGTTCTTGTTCTAGCCTCCTAAAGTACCAGTAACTACTAACAAAGATTTTGTAACCCTAACTATGACAGTGTACTTATTTATGGGAATCAAACTTTATAAGGTAGAATTTTGGTTTAGGTGTGTGTCTTCAACATATATTAAATTGGTGAAGGTACCAATGAGTTCCGGTAATGATGTAATCTGGTGTTTTGATCTTAGTTCCTTTGTAAATGTAGTTTTACTTAGGATTTTAGTTTTTAGGAGATTGTTCAAATATTTTCACAAAATAACATTTTGAAAACGTCTATTTGAATCTTGAAATATTGGTATACAGAAAAAGAAGAAGAAGAAGAAGAAGTCAAACCAAGAATAATTCCTTGACTTTTACCTTGTGCATTTGACAGTAGATGAAGTCCCATATGAAATATAATTGCAACCCATCTCCACAGTCCTAATTTGAAATGCAGTTTGGAAGACAAACATATTCTCAAATGTTCATTGATTAGATGTCTCTAGACTAGTGTTCCGAAAAATATGTTTAGGCCTGATAATGAATGACACGTTTAAAAAATTGTCCATCCAGATACAAATCGTTTGATTCTCTCTTGACACCAAATAGTGTCAAATGAAATGTAATTGTAATCAAAGTTACACTCTATCTATAATAGTTACAAGGTATATATTTTTTGTATATATAAGGTCTTAAAATCTATTATATTAGAATTAGATATTTCAAATATTCATATTACCACTAACTCCACAAAATCTCACAAAAAGTGAGTTTAGATTCCATCGTCACTTAAAGAACCAAAAATTAACTAAATAATTGTATTAATGGTGCAAAACTACTACTTTGTCATTCATCTTTCCTCCAATTTTTTTTTCTATCACTAGTTGAATAATAACCAATAAAATTCCATTATTTTCCTAAGTTTAAAAGTAAATCATGATTTTCAAAAGAATTCATTATCTAATATATCATGAGTTGAAGAAGCATGAAGTAGAAAAGAAAATTCATTATAATACAAATAAGAAATAACATATAACAAATTTTAAATCCATTCACAATTTAAAACATAGTACCTGATATAGGAATGTCCAAGGTTTGAAAAATATCTTAATATTTTTATTCTTGTAAATTGGATATCCAAATCAAATTGAAAAACTTAAAATTTATATAGGTCTTGATGGAAAAAAAAAAAAAAAATCAAACAACATCTTATTTACATTGTACCTGAACCCAGTAAAAAATTCATTAGGATTTTCTTCTTTACATCTAAAGCTAAATTTTTGATGAAAAATATTTAAGTTGGGTAGGACTTTGCATGCTTCTACTTACATTTTAAAAAACGTAAACAAAACAGTAACAAAAGGTTTATATTTTTTTTAATAAACTGTTTTATTTTCGGAATTACTTTTAAAAAGTAAAGAAGATTTTTTTTATTTTCTTTTCAAAACCTGCTTCTATTTTTATGAAGCATTCCAGGGACCTAAAGCAAATCTGCCCTATAAACAATTTTGCCCATAATTTTATATAGAATCCAGCATCATGCTGTCATTTTTTTTCTAAATTTTTTTTTTTTTCTCGTTCCAAGTTGTAAGCTATTAAATCTGCAGCAAGTGGGATATAAGTGAGCAAATCTCAAGTGTGAATTTAGTGCATTTTTAATTCCCTCATTATATCTCCATCGACTCCCATTACATCTAATCACACACCCAATCACTTTCCTGTGGGTCCCACATGCAAGTCAAAACTGAAATTTAGGGTTTGGTACCAACTTGGCGCCTCCTATGTAGCAACAACTAAGGGCATTTTGGTCATTCAACTTCGAAAAAACAGAGGACTGATAGAAGTTCTGGGCTTTGGGAACTGTTCAAGAAACATACAGAGAGAGAGAGAGAGAGAGAGAGAGAGAGTAGAGTAGAGTAGAGTAGAGTAGAGAGAGATGATGATTGCTGGGAATATAGCAGGGGCAAAAAGCAAGACCAGGCCCATCTGGAATAGCTAAAGAGAGTCCCTGCCTGCTGCTTAGGATTCCCATCATTCTCTTTAACTTGCTTTTTAATCATTCACTCTCTTTCCTGCTCCTCTGCTCCAGCTCTTGCTCTTGACTTGTGGATTCTAATGAGGGCCTCAAGATGCCCATCATTCTGTTCCATGGGCTGCTTGCATGCTTGACATGGGAGGAGGAGGAGGGGCTTGCTGATTCCATCATGGGAGTGGGGAGGTGTGGAGAAAAAGAGCTTCAAAGGACCTCACTGTGAGTTTTTCTTCTTAAAGTTGGCATCTTTATCATCTTGGGCTCCCGGGTCTTGCTTGCTGCCTCAGGTTGGGGTGGTTTCCTTTGGAAAGTTCAGATTTTGAATGCCATTCCAGTTCTTGTGATGTTTCCGTTTAATTTCACGAGCAAGTCCTTTGGGTCTTTATAAGATAACCCAGTGCTTAAAGTTGGCATCTTTATCATCTTGGGCTTCCGGTATTTGCTTGTTTCTTCAGGTTGGGGCGGTTTCCTTTGGAGACTTGAGATTTTTTATGCCATTCTAACTTCTAAGATGACCCAGTTCCTAAACGTTGAGTTTTTATCAGGATGATATTTAATTTCATGAGAATTTTCACACTTTCTATGCTAATATATAGATGAGTGCATTGAGCAAGTCCTTTTGGGTCCTTATAAGATCCCCCAATTCTTAAAGTTGGCATCTTTATCATATTGGGCTCCTGGGTCTTTCTTGTTTCTTCAGGTTAGGGTGGTTTTCTTTTGGAAAGTTCAAATTTTGTATGGAATTCTAAGTCTAAGATGACCCAGTTCCTAAAATTGTTTTTTATTATCAGGATGGTCTTCTTTGCCATGTGGTGATTCCTTAGTTTCATGAGAAGTTTCAGACCTTCTATGCCTAATCTATAGATTGAGTGCATTAAAGAAGTCCCTTTGTTCTTTCTAAGATCACCCAGTTCTTAAAGTTGGGTCTTCATTTTTGTTCAGGGTTAGGGTCATTTATTTTGGAAAGTTCAGATTTTTTAAGCCATTCTGTTCTTTCTAAGATGAACTATTTCCTAAAATTAGAGTTTTATTTTGTTTTTGAGCTTTTGGGTAGGATGATCTTGTTGGTTTTGGCTTTGCCATGTGATGTTGCCTTGTTTTTTTTAGGCTTTTTATGCCTTTTTTGTAGATTGAACGCATTGAGCTAGTTGTTGCTGTGCTGCTTCTAAGATGCCCACTTCCTAAAGTTGGTATTTTGATCATTTTCTGAGAGAGCCATCAAAATTTCAGACATTTTATTTTCTTTTATAAATTGGTTGCAATATCTTGTTCTGTTCTTTGTAAGATTACCTAGGTATCAGAGTTGGTTTTTTTTTTATGCTTTTGAGTTTCTGTGTGTTCCCTTTTCTTCAGGTTAGGATGATTTTTTAGGTGTTGGCCTTGCCTTGTGGTATTTCCTTCGATTTTCTATAAGAACCATGAATTTTTTTCTGACATTTATGATCTTCTATAAATTGGATGAGTTGAGCACCTTGATGATCCTGTTCCTTGTAAGTTGCCTAGTTCTTAGAGTTGGGATTTTGATCCTTTTGAGCTTCTGGCTCGTGTTAGGATTATTTTCTTAATGACATGTCTTCAAGTTTCTGAAGGACCTGTAATTTTTTTAATATGTCATTTTATAGATTCAATGCATCATACTAAAAAGTAATGGTTTCAATGGAAATTCTTAAACATGGTATGAAATTTAGGTTAAGGAAGAAAATCATGATTCAGGTTCTGCAATCTTCCTAGTATTCGTCGTCTGTCCCTTGTATAACCTTTCAATACTTTAGTTATTTTCTGGGTGTTGGAATTAAAAGTGACTTTGGTTCATCTCTGTTTCTTTTCCCTGAATTCTATGAAAAAACTCAAATCATAATATGTTCAAAATTTGAAATTTCATGTGCCATGTGGCGAGAAACCACAGTCAGTTTGTGCTATAAAAGATGTGTTGATCTTGAACCATGGATCCATTGCTTCCCCTCATTAGTTGATAGTCATTTTAAGGGTTTGGATTAAAATGGCATGATGAACCCTGTTTATACAGCTAATTTGGATTTATATGCAGGAGGTACTAAAAAGTCGCTGCCTGTTAAATTAAGTCTTCATAATTTTCTCTATCCGCACTATTCCTCTTCAATTTTCCAACTTCTAAAACTTAAAAACTCTTATGTGCAGGATTTGTTCAATCTTTTGAAGAGAAAAGAGATCATATTAACTGCCGAAAGTGTTGTTTATATATAATAGGGAAAATAATTTAGTAATGGAAGATTTCAGAGTTAGAAGGGTCGAGCCCGGCCAAACAAAGATCAGAAATGTGCCGATTGCAGTAACTCCAGAAGGGTTCTGGTGTTGCCCTTCACCTGTTGTATTCCAGAAGACCATCAAGAATCAAGCCTACCAAAACAAGCAGAAAACATCCCCACTGCCATCATCGAAGGCCTCAGGACAGAAGGTGCAGAACGCCCCAACAGAAAAAAAATCTACTTCCGGATCAAGGTCTAGGGTTCTTTCTGAAGACCAGAAATGTTTGGCTTCTGATAATTCTGCAGTGCCCCTGCCCCCTGACCAGAGAACAAAAACTAATGGTGAGACTCAGCAAAGAAAGATATCCGTCGGCTTTGGCCAGCCTGAGACCAGTGATCTGAAGGTCATTTTGTCCGGAAAAGAGGGAATTTCTGTGAGGATGAGCATTCACAGGAACATCCTTTTAGAACATAGCAACTATTTCAAAGATAAGCTTTCCACAGAGTCCCCCCCAGTATCTTGTGTTGAAATAGGGGACTGTGAAGACGTAGAAATCTATGTTGAGACTGTGGGCTTGATGTATTGCAAAGATGTGAAGCATAGACTGATCAAGCAAAGTGTTCCACGAGTACTACGAATACTGAAGGTATTTTATGAATTAATGATGCATGTTCTTGTCTCTTTCTCGCATGAAAGAACTGCTTCTATCTATTGTTTCTGATTTCTTTCTATATATAATGATCAACTTCATGTGACCTTTTCAACCTCTTTTGTCTGTGTGTTAGTTTGGAGTTCAAGACATTCACATAGTTTGCAACAATGTCAGTTGGTTTAGTGTTAGTATGTGATCTGTATAGTAGTTTCATGCTTAGATGACATGAATATCAATCAAATTGACATTATGGTTCTCAGGAAATGGTGTAAATGCTTTTCATTGCAATACTTACCTGTAAATTTTATCTTGATGGTTGGATCATAGTTAAGTTTAAAATCATTTTAAGCAACAGTGGCATTTAAGCTCTACTTATATTGCATAAGTTATGGATACACTTAAAAATACACAAAAGTGGTATTTCGAAATTTGGGATAGGTCTGAATGTGTATTGTGTACATGCTTCAAATATTGTAGTATGTCAGCATCTGAAACTTATTTGACATGCCAGTGATGTTCTGTTTAAGTGCTGGTACTACATGCCTAAAGTTCACATGTTCTTGTGTTAAGGAAACAAAATATGGTTGGCTAGAATGCTCCCTTTGCAATCCCCACCCCACATACACATCCCATCCGACGTGATGGTTTGATTGTCACGAAATCTGATGACCTCATAAGAAAGGAATGTAGAATAATAGCTAAATACCTTCCAATATACTTTTCTGGTTAAGATAATGATACTATTTTCTTTTCATGTAATGCACTTCCTCTTGAAGCATCATCCGGTGATCATGCGGTACATACTACATTCGGTGGAGACTTTTGCATAATTTTAGCCCTCATTGCATTAGTTTGATCTGCACTTGGAGTCACTTCTTAGATGTTTGGAATAGTTTTAACACTTTTAGTAAGTCATTTAAATTTTTGATTGAATCTGATTATTACCTTCCATGACTCGAGATCGTGTATACCAGATCATATTCGACTTTGCAGGTGCGGTTACAAATGGATCCTAGAATCCTACTTTATATGACAGGTGTAGAGCGTACATTCCAATTTGATTTATATGGTTCATTTTATAGATTTTAGGTTTTCTTTTCCTTTCCTATTTAGTGATTGTTTGATTCAAATAGCCGGGCCCCAAAAGTTTGGAATAAAGGTTTTGTCATTGTATTCTTCCTTAAGCCTCATTAAGGTTAAGGCCTACACTGCAAGGGAGAGTTTTGTTTAACATGAAATATTCTATGCAAGTTGTCTATTTGATTTCTTTCGCACTATTGTGTAAGGTGCCACTTTGTGGCCACAACCCTCGGGATTAAAATGGAATTATAGAATATTGGCTTCCAGGTTTAGAAGAGAGTTGCAGAACGTCTAATTGTTTTATTGAATGAAGATGCATATATGTAATTTGCATAACTACATTTTTGTGGTGAGACCCTTTTTTTGCACACTCAATTCTTGCAATCATACGTCAAAGTAGTAGGAACTTCCTTCTTTTATTGAATGAAATGCAAATATTCTATTCAAGTTGTCTATTTGATTTCTTTCGCACAATTGTGTTAGGTGCCACTTTGTGGTTACTACCCTCGGGATTAAATGGAATTATAGAATATTGGCTTCCAGTTTTAGAAGAGAGTTGCAGAACCTCTAATTATGTTTTATTGAATGAAGATGCAAATATGTATTTGCAGAACTACATTTTTGTGGTGAGACCCTTATTCTGCACACCAATTTCTTGCAATCATACATCGAAGTAGTAGGAACTTCCTTCTTTGTGCCAAACCTTCATGAAACGACCCAAGAGAAGTCGAGCATCAGTCGAGAAGGAAGAACCTTGAGTGAAAACCTATGGTTCTAAAGGTCATGGAACCTTGTATGAAAGTAATGTACTGCAGTGGGGATGACATCCTTGTTTTGCACATACAACATGAACCAATAAGGATATGGTGACACTGACACAACACCGATTTTTTAGTGTCCTAGTGTATTTTGGGTATCTGTATCATGTCTAATACGTGTTCGGCACGATGCAGTAGACAAGAACGAATTTTTAAGTACCAGTGATTGGTGGGGGAATATATGTATTAAGAAGGCTTACAATATGTGACCATATTTTACCTACCAACATAAGACTATTGAATGGAATCCTATGTAAAGTTAAGTGCTTGTATTTGTTTTAATTAATCTCTTTAATTAATCTTAACAAGTTGGAGATATGGTTATAGTTATGTGAGTGAGCGTTAGAAGTTATGTGGAAAGATCAGAATGTTACTCTTTTTTTAGACTAGAAAGAGCAAAATTTGTATGGCCATTGTGATGATTTTTGAGAATATAACTCAATGGGCAGATTTCATTAATGAGTGACTGCATAATTATAAGGGAGGCTGTGCCTCTCACTTCTGCTTTTACCCGATGTGACAATAAAACTAGAGATTAATACAAGATAGAAAGCTAATATAAAAGAGATATTCTATTAGAATTATAATGGAAGATTACCCAATAAGGATATGACCTTCGATTTGTATCGAAATGATTTTAGGAAGTTTGACTTAACGAAGTATATATTCAAGGTTAGAAGAAAGAAGAAAGCTTGGGTTATTGAGCCAATTTGATTTGAAAGATGGGAGTTGTGATTCAAGGTTATGGTTGGTATGCCATGTTGATTGGAAGATTCCAATTTCATGTGGATACCAGATATCATTATGGTTTACTGACAACGAGTTATTGGAGTTGATTGGTCCTTTAAATGCTGGAGGCAATTCCGAGTGTACCTTATGATCCTGACCTATAATCCCTGGGCAAACCCAGTCCAAATTTGATCCAACAGCCTCTTTCTCATGAGCATCACATATTGATAACTTCTAAAATGTCAGTCACTTTCGTACAATAGTTCGAAATATCACAGAAATTCGACAGTATTTGAATCCATGGCCTACTCCAATCAGAAGCTGTACCGACCATGTTGACCAAGCCCTGGTGATCATGTACACTGACCATGTTACAAAGAGAAGTATATGCTTCAGTGCATGGATTTCCATCACGACAAATCTAAATAATTAACCAATTTTCCTGCTTGCAAAAATGCTTTATGTTCATTGTCTCCATTCATTTCCACAGCTATCCATATCTGATACGAATTTATGATTCTTACTATGCCCGCAACTTTTACGAATTGAAATTTTGCAGCTACTGTTGTCATAAACTAATTTATATATCCTCTTATTATAAAGTGCTTTGCAGAGCGTTGTTAGATAAAAATAGAAACTTGATTTGTCTCACAATCCGTCTCTGGTTTACTTTATTTCCTTCGCCCTGCTTCTGTTTTTATGGATTTGTTTTTTCTCGCTCCTCCATCTTTAACTGTCCTCTTATACAAAATGTTTCATTATATGATCACCGTTATTCTTTACCTTTCTTCCCTAGATTTCAGTAACATCCAAGGGCATTAATATGAGAGAGTTTCTTATAGGTAGCTGAATCACTTGGTTTTAGTACCTGCATGAAGTCGTGCTTGGAATACTTGGAGGCAGTCCCTTGGGTTGGAGAAGAAGAAGAAAATGTAGTCTCATCCATACGGCACCTGCAGATCAATAATTTTGGGGTTAGTCCTCTCCTTAAACGGGTGACTTCAGATATCTCGAACCCTCCAAATGATACACTTGCTCGCATACTGGAGTTGGTCCTTAAAAGCAATGAGGACAGAGGCCGACGTGAGACAAAATCCTTAGTGTTGAAGCTTCTGAAAGAAAATAGTCTCTGGGTCAATGGATCTGTTGATATATGCACCGAAACCTTGTACAGTTCATGCCGGAGCTGCATAGACTCATTGTTAAGTCTCTTCAGGCAAGCTTCAGAAGAAGGTTTCACTGAAAAGCCTTTAGAAAGTAAGGATCCAGTCACACGTCAAATAGCTTTAGAGGCTGATAACCTCCAATGGTTACTCCAGATACTAGCTGACAGGCATATAGCTGATGAGTTTGCGCTGATGTGGGCTAGCCAAGTGGAGCTGGCTAGGCTGCATCAGAAGCTACCAATAGTGTCACGACACCTTATCAGCTGCATCACAGCAAGGCTTTTTGTCGGAATAGGAAAGGGGGAGATGCTTCCATCGAAGGACACTCGTCAGATGCTTTTACAAGTATGGTTGCAGCCACTCATAGATGACTACAGTTGGTTGCAGCATGGTTGCAGATCTTTTGATCGGAAGGTTGTGGAGGAAGGAATTGGCCGAACAATTCTGACACTCCCTTTGGAGGACCAGCAGAGTATTTTGCTCTCATGGCTGGGAAGTTTCTTGAAGATTGGCGATAACTGCCCGAATCTCCAAAGGGCCTTTGAGGTCTGGTGGAGAAGGACTTTCATAAGGCCTTATGTTGAACAGCAAGGGAATATACTACAGACGGATAGAAGCTGAGTTAGAACTGGGACTCAGAAAAGTTATTCAAGTGATATTGGTATAACTGATAATAACTGTGAAGAGTTTAACGGGTTTTGAAAACTGGGTTTGGTGCATGATAGAAGGTTTGTGGCGATGAAGAACAGTAAGGAAACTTTGCTGACTAGTGGAAAATGAAGGTATGTTGTATTTGTGTTTATTTCCTCGAGATATAAAAGATCTCAAAAGTTTTATGACTTCAAGAACACTGCTCCTTTTTTTTGTTTTAGTTTTGAAGCTATCATACCTGCTTCAGTGTTGAATGAATGTTTGCTTGTATATGATCAACTTACATGCATGTCAGTTCTATGTAAAGATTTGAATGGCATCAGTGTCATAATATCTCACGTGGGGAAGCACTGCCTGGTGGAGACATAACACAAGTCAGATGGTGTTGTATATCTGTACTTATTGTGAAAATTAGTCTAATTAAACTCTAGGGAATGTTATGATCCGTTGCTCCTTTCTGGAATCCTCCTTAGCCTCTGAAAGTTTAGAGGGTTGCTCCCTTCTCTTACTAGTTTAAACTTAAAACCATATGACTATTAACATACATTTTTATTGTCCAACTGACCTTTAGGTTCCATGACAAGAATCTCTTTATTCATAATTTTGCCATACATAAATTTATCACAATTTTGATGGCTGATACCAGGTTAGCAGCAGTGATTCTGACAATAGAATCTAAAATTTGGTCATTTTTGGATGTTCCAGTTTTCATTAGAGGGGTGTGTTAGAATGTGATAAAAGAAAATTTGGAAATATCATGCTTCCATGAGGCTCAAGGCCAATCTAGGTTGCATAGACACGAATATTCGGATGCAGATACAATATGAACACTGATTTTTTGAAATTTTTGGGATATGAGTGCGGCATGGATACCATTATATATACCCATGAAACATATTTAGGTCCAGATTTGGATATGGACACAATATGAAACCGGGATAGGATGTTTTTGAAATTTTTGGAATACGAGTGGAATACGGGTACAACATGGATACCGTTATATATATACATGAACATATTTCTATGCATATTTTATATAATTACATCTTAATAATATATTTAAGCATATTTTGGGTAGTAACTAGTTCTAAAATGTTCTAGAAATGATTCAATATGCAAACAAATATTATTTTCATATATACATGGGTGAGCCATATCCGATAGGAGTGTTAAAATTACTTTTAATTATGTTTTGGATCTCTTCGGACCTAGACATGGGTGAGCGATATCCGATAGGAGTGTCAAAATATTACTGTACATTTAACGTATTGGACGGATATGGCTATAGGCATGGATGTGGTCCTTCCAAGGAGTATTTGTGCAACATAGGCCAATATATTGTAAGTTGTAAATCAGTGTTCTAAAAATTATTAGGTCGAATCGGTGCAAGCAGCCCTCCGCCTAGGCCGCGGCAGAGTTAAGTAGTGACTTCCGAATTTATTTGAATATTTTTTTTTTCTAAATTTGAATTCTTTTTCAAATTTGTTTGAATTTTTTTTTTTTTGAAATTTCAAATTTGAAATATTTGAATTTTTTCTGAAAATTTTGAATTCTCGCCTTGGCCCGCATAGGCCAAATAGGTCAGCCTAGGCGCTGCCTAGGTCTACCTAGCGTCTAGGACAGCAGTCTTGGGTGGTTTTCGGTGCGGTTGTCTATATGCCATCTAGGCCGATTTTTAGAACACTGTTGTACATGGTAGATTACTGCAACATTCTTGTTCCTTGCCTTAAAGAACAGGAGAAAGTTGAAAGTAAAAAAAACTGGACAAAGGTTCATTATTCTTTAGCATTTTGAGCCCATTTTAGCTGAAGAAATCTTGATTGATTTTACTCCGGTTATTTGAAAGTTTGCATATGATCTGAATATTCTATTTTGAGTGTACTCCCTTGCTCATACAAGGAAAGCTCTGAATTCCTTCAGTGAAGCTTCTAAATTCCTTTCCTGTCATATTCACAATTTGGCATAGCAATGCTGAGTATTGGCTTGGAACATGTAATGCTGCTAATAGTCTATTTCATGTTGGACTATATTTGCTCTCCACGTTGTTTTTAGAGAGATTTAGACTTTGGGTCTCGAATAAATTACGAAATTTGTATTTGGGTTTTCATAATACACAAAATTAGTGTTTGGATCTTGGGCACAAAATTAGTGTTTGCATTTCGGTCTTGAATCTCATTTCATTCTTCTTCCTTCTCTTATAAAGTAATTTTATCTTTAAAACAATTTTCACATTCTTGTTTAATACAATGAACTAGGAACTTCCATGTTAAATACCAGAGGGGCGGGTGGACTATTGTAAAAGAGAAAGTAAGCGATATCTGCTATCACGGAATAAACGTCTAGCTCTCTACTCTCTCAAGAATTCTAAGTTGTCAAAATTGAACCAAATCTTAGGTTCAATTCCATGTTTAATTGTTTGTGTACTGTGGAAGTAGACAGTTGTTATTTAAGTCCCTACTGAATGTTATAATAAAAGTTATTTATTCGGTTGTAAGCGTTATATTGTTTAAATTACTTTAAATATTGAAATATATTTGAATTAAAATTTGTTATATATATATATATATATATATATATATATATTTTAATTACGATTTGTTATAGATTTGATTATATTTTAATTACGATTTGTTATAGATTTGATTATATTTTAATTATAATTTGTTATGGATTTATTTCGACTCTTTATAAAAAGTTTTGAAAATACTAGCCATCTAAGTCGTAAGTCGTACGTATATTTATATGTAATTAAAAATTAAAAATAAAATAAAATTTAATTAATTGTTTAATTACGTAATATTATATAACTATTTAAGGTACGAGGCATTCTTCTTGGTGGGTTAGATTCGATTTTTCAAAACGTTATCTATAACAAATTTAAATTTTTTTAACAAAAAGTTTTACGTAGTTTTTTTTTATATAAATAAGTGTAGTATTTACAAACCGTTTAGACGGCTCAAAAAATTGAGCCGTTTTTAACTCTTATATTCTAAAAGTTTGAGATAAAAATTTTGTTTTTTGTTGATTTTTTAAGCAATATACCTTTTATACATTAGAGCATCATTAGTAAGGTTCATCCCAATTTTTAAGCAATATACTTTTTATACATTAGAGCTCAATTTGTAGAATAGTAATAACCATTCTAAGTTCTAGATTCTTAGGTCCAACTCACCCACATGACCTATAAGTTGTTGGGCATGAAAATTTCTAGATTCAGAATGTAGAAAATTATTTTGTAGAATAATAAGTCCTAATTTGGAGCCAAATTTTAGATTTTTTTTTTTCACACTAATTTTTGACCACACAATATTTGGGAGCAAAGCTCATTTTATCATTATCTACTATTCTCATACAAATCTAACCCATTATACATTTACCTTTTTTTTAAATGATGGGTCTCAAAATTGAAATTTTGAGCACCATCTACTAATGATGTTCTTAGGAGTAGTGTTAGTTTTAGAGAGAGAAGATGAAAGCATCAGCCACCAGCTTCGTTAACAGGACCTCGGAATAAGTTCGGCAAGATTTCGGATTTGGACAATCCTTCATCTGCTTAGGACAACATGACCTGCAAGAGGTCAGGGTCGCAGGTGACTCTCAGAACCAGTCCACAACAAAGATTAAGAGACAATCAAAACCTCCGACCCGGCCAAGTTCATTGATAAGGGGTTAGGTTGAAAATGTTACATCATCTCATAATCTTCCGAGGAGAAAATGTACATCATCACATCAACAAGTCGGTAGCGGAAAACAACTTCCATCCTCCTTTTCTAATTCTTGCTTTCGTGGAAACAATGTTACATGTCGAAAATTTAAGTTTATAATTAAATATCTCGAAAATTTAAGTTTATAATTAAATGTCCGAAAAATTATCCTAATTTATTTATTTATTTATTTATTTATTTCTTTCAGCACACCAAATTTGGTGCCATAAAGCTAATTCTCTCTGCCATCTAGTGAGTTATTCTCCGCCGTGTGGTTTGTGTACGAATTGAGTGCGAAAGAACAAGAAATGTGTTATAAGAGGGGTTGAAAACTTGGCAAGAACCCTATCATTAAATGACAGTTGTACCCCACCCAGCTCCGTAGGAATTTACATGAACATGTCTATTTTGGAGAATAAATTGTGAAAGAATACCGTTCAAGAATGTCTTCTACTTTAACCATATGAGTTAGAGATGTTTGACAGTTGTTATGAGTTCCGTGTACAAAGACGAAGCTATATAAAGATGCAAGCAATAGCAAAATTTGTTACTTGTAGGAGATGCACGTCTATAAAAGAAAAATCTATGTACATAACTCAACCTTTTCTTGACCCTATATATATATATATATATATATATATACCCTATATATATATATATATATATATATTTTTGAAGTTTCCAAATGTCTAGCCGAAGATCTAACTGGCGTGAAAAAAATGCCCTTTCAAGGTCCCTGTAGCTTATTTTAGGTACTGAATAATTTATTTGTTATACATTGTGAAAGTTGGTTACTTTGGACTTAATAATGTCACTTTTATCTTTTTTTTAGTTCAATATAATTTCTTCTTCTCATTTATTCGATTACATGTGTATTTGTCTCTAGTAATGATTTGCAGATTCTTAATATTTAATTTTCAACTTCAGTACTGAATCTATTATTCTTTACTTGAATTTGTTAAAAAATAAACTTTTATGATATAATAATAATTATTTTTTAATTTATTTGAATGTTCGGTCCAATATGTCCATGTCCATGTGCTTTTAGGAACATTAGTTCACAAAGCATGTCCTTGATTCAAGTTCCACTTTGGACTTCGGTTAGAATTTTTTTCTTGTGAGAATTAGAATTTTTCAGACTTAATATTTTTAGAGGACGCTTATGCATAGACCTTGTGTAGCGCCATGTCAGTTGTGGAAGGGGATTACGTTTATAAATGTGTATTTACCTTGCCATTGTGCCTAATAGATTTATTAATTCCATGATTTAAATTGTAGTATTCAAGCTCCTTGTCCTCGAATTTTCTAACGAATACATTCAAATTCGAAAGCTTTCTGACCCTACTTTCCAAAATCTAATACTCAATTCTATCTAATTTCCTTGAAAATCATAATCTCCAATTGTAACCCTAATTTTTCAGCAAATAGAACCCTAATCCCCCAATTCTATATTATTGTTGAGTCATGAGCTTTGGACCTACCGTTGGAACCCTAGTATCATCATACTATGGCCATTTCCTTTCCGATCATCTTAGTTCTCGTTTTTCTAAAACTTGATTTGGAACTGTTGTTATTTAAAAAAAATAAAATTTGAGGTATCCTATCTTAATTAACCATATTCAATGTGTATCCTACTGTTTTATCATAATGTACAATATCTTTCACTTCCGTCAAAAACTAACAGTCAACGAGTTGACCGTTATTTCTTGACTGAAATACTCCTATCAGATCACCATTATTACCGGTTTCTTCCTCCTCAGCTTGGAAAGAGAGAAGGGGTATTTCGGTTAAAAATTAACAGTCAACGGAGTTGACCATTAGTTTTTGACGAAAGTGGATGATATTGTACATTATGGTAAAACAATGAATTGTACCTTGAATATGGTTAAATAAGATGAAATGCAACTCAAATTTTTTTCTTAAAAAAATTGGTAGTAGAAACAGTTTGACAGCAAGTAGGAGATGGAGACTGCTGTTACAAGTTGATTTTTTTTTTAAATGGTAAATTATTACCAACCATTTAAAAAAAAAAAAAAAGAGAGTAGAAGCTCCCTCCAATAAGCAATCAAACCACAACATTGACACGTGGCAGCATATGGACTAGGATTTGGTCCACTTGTCAGCATATATTTTGGGAAAATACTTTTTTTACCGCCATTTGCGGTTCCGCAATCCACGTGTCCCTTCTCTACTTGCTCTGGTCTTCCTCTGGACAAAAATTTCTGTCAATGAAAAAATGTTACGTACCATACGAAACATTTGCGGCACCGTAAATGGCGGTCCAAATAGCAATGTTCTATATTTTGTGGTTTACTTGCCATTTTTTATATTACACTTAATACTGCACTCCTGGCCCACTTGTCAAGCACCGTTCTTCTTGCATCACTCTGGCCCACTTGTCAATGACTTGTACGGATGCCTTGGTTACTGAGTTTCTCTCTTTTGGACCTCATAATAAAATCTACTGATTTGTCAACCTGTATTTAGTCACCACATAAATGTGTTGAGTGGGCTGGACCGGCCCAGACCTGTCCGGGCATGAATTTGATCGGGTTTGACTGGGAGGGTAGGACTAGTCGGGTTAGAAAATTCGGTTCGGACCGGTCTGAGTTCAGAGACAGGAAAAAAAAATCGCAACATGACCCACAACCCGAGAAAAATCAGGCCGGATGAATTGAGCTGGGTCCGAGTTGTCCCCAAAACCAAAAAATATGTTGGACTTTACTCTTTAGGGGCTATGGGCTTTGAGACTGAGACAATACAAAAAAAAAAAAGTAGAAAGAAGGAAAAATAAATTATATTTAATTGATTTTTTTTTTTCAATAAACATGAAATATTTATCTAACTATAATAACATATATTGATTTATGGGACTAATGATAAATAAAATAGTAAGTATAGAAAAATTGTTGTAGCTAATTTTTTTAACTGACACATGATAATTGCGACTCGCTAAGTTTCTAGTAATAAAAGGTAGATAAATTAAAATAGACATTTTTCAAGAAGATGCATGATAAAATTGTCTAGATGTCTACCTAGTTTTTCTATGCCACAATTAGATCTCCGTTGGATTCGTTTCTCACAATGCAAGCATTGAACAAAAGTTAGACGCATTTTTCTGCTTTATTATAAACTCTGCTAAAGTGGTCCCATACTTCTGATCTAATCCAGTTATGATTTATTCCTTATGCGTAGTTTAGTATCTACTGAGGTTGTGTAGGTTGAGGTCCTTGTACTACCTGAAGTTGTGACAAAAGTTGAGGTTGTTGATTTTGTGGTTGCTACGATGGTTGTTCATTTTTCATGGTACTGAAAAGAAAAGCTATTTCATCGAATAGAACACGAGATTGCTTATAAGTATTATAGGAGAAAAAAAATTGTTGTAGTAAATTTAGATAAATTAGACCATATTTATAGGAATTTTAGGTTACCAAATGACCACAATTACCCTTAGAATATGGTTGTTATATAAGTATTTTAATCATTTTAAGCAAAATGACCAAAATATCCTCTATTAATGTTCAAAAATGGTTAAAAACATGAATTTTTTAGTAAAAAAAAATCATTCTAGTGGACTAATTTGGTTGTTGGAGGTTTTTTTTTTTATATACCAAATTACCTCCCTAGACGTTTAAGTAAATAATAATATAGGGATAAAATGATAAAACACCCCCAATCGTTATAATTAAAGGGGTGTGATCTATGTAGGGGGGGTGGGGTGACTGGGGTCTACGTAAGGGACTGGGGTGGGGGGAGGGTGTTTGGGGGTGGGGGGGGGGGGGGGGGGTGGCGACCGAGCCGAGTCGACCAATTTTAGGGGTTAAACCCAGCTAAGACCAGGTGTGGAGATGGACAGGGGCGAGTAGTTGATCGGGCAAGGGCCAATCCAGTCTTGGTTTGACCGAGGCTATCCCTAAGCGAATTTTTGGGACGCCTGACCCGATTTACATTTCTAGTCCCAACTATTGAGTTGGTAGTGCCCCGCTCCTAGCGGTACACCGTGTTGGTCAGTGACTAGTATGACTCAATCGGAACATGATCAATTAGGAAAACTTTTTGGTATCTAATCGATCGAGACAAATGCATGGAGAATGTTTCCTTTTCATGGATTGATTTTTGTTGGAATAAGTCCAAAATACAGTGGATTGTGTCTTGGTGAATGAACTCTATATAAGAGTCTCTTTTCATACCTTTTTGTTGTTGTTTTCGTTGGACGTTTTCGCTACTAGATTTTGATGAATGCGTTTTCGTTGTCGTTTTCAATGAATGATTTTATTGTTTATTTTTATCGATTTTTTGCATTCATTCTGAGAATTCTGAGAGAAAAAGAAAGCAAAGATAAAAGAAGCATATTAATGCCATTGCAGGAGGATGTATAACTGAGGCTTGATTGTTATGAAGCAATTCTCCTTCTCTCGGTGAATTTTTTAATCAGTGGGTAGTTATGGTCCTTCTTTTCTTTCCTCCACGTCTTAATAAAATAATTATTTATTTTTTTGCAATGTCCATAGATCGATGATGCCTAGTATAAGTAAAAATAAATAAATAAATGTCACATGTATGTTTTTATTGCTAGTAATTGGAATACTGTAACGGTAATGCAGGAGAATAATATAATAAAAACTTTGTATGATAAGCGGTATGAATGTGGTTTGGTACCATGAATAGTTAAAAAATAGTTTGGGACCAATGTGTCATCTGTCACGTCCCAATCTCCCGCAAGCTCAATCGTCCCCGCTGAACGTGAATCACCACGTTGCAGTGCTCCCGCAGGACAATCGTTCTCATCGGGACGTGATACCGTACGAGCATGGAGGTGCGCTCGCACAAGACGATATTTTCAAACATCAAAGTTATCATCGAAATAACTAATTTGCAGCGAAAGTCAAGTATTGTGTACCAAGCACACATCAGAGTATACGCAGCGAAGCTCTCGATAGGGTCCAATGAAAATGCCACAAGGGAGAATGCCAAAAAGGCGATGCAATACTCTTGCTCTTTCTCTAGCCCACAAAGGTACTTACCATTCATACATTATGTCCCGTATATCCAAACAGCGCCACTACACCTGCGTACCTGAAATAATGCCCACAAATGTGGGTCAGTACACAGCCATACTGGTGAGCGGGGTAACCCACTCGTCTAAGCCGATACTAAGTAGAATAGTGGATGCAAACAGTTATATGGTGATCTTTCTACTTGAATCCTAGATTCATTTCATGGTATAGGTACGACATGTTAAGAAAAACTGTAAAGCAGGTTAAGCATGCAAGCACTCAACTCAAGCCAATATACAAGCAAATATATCCAACTCAAAAGAAAACTAGCATGCAAACCGTCCTACTCAAACCCAAGCAACACGAGAACCTATCGAACCATCATCCAAGCCTCAATATCCATCCTCAGACCAAGCCACAATCAAACCTTATAATCCAATATTCGATATGCACACTTTTGCCGAGGCAAGGTGGCGTGGCCGCCGCCTACACGAAAAGCACAAACCAAATCAAAACAAAGCAAACCAACTCTTATCTATATGTAGTCACTGGCCAAGCATAAAGGGCTGTTCAACTGCAGTTCTACTCGATCCAGCGCTGAGTAGCTAGCCCGCCTGGTCGCATCAAACTGCCGGCACCGCGTCCAAGGCACGTTACCAATTTGTCTCCTCCATGGCCGAACGGTCCCGGTGCCTCTGAGTATATCCCGTTCGAGGAGACGAAACCCTATGTGCAATAGGTTATCCGTGACCAATGCAGACACCAAGTTGGTATGACGAGAGGATCGAACATTCTCGTCCCACCAAACGATCCTAGACTCATCCAACCAACTATCCATAACCATTCTCCAACTTATAGCCCAAGGCACCATCTGAAGTTATCCCCATAGGCACTATGCCGCTTCTCGACACAGTGTTTCAATTGTTGCAACATCCCTCGCTCAGAACAATCCCGTGGCACAATGCCCTCACCGATGCAGTTATCCGATTTTGAACCATAACTGCACGCTTTGCATGACAAAGCACCCAAATAATACTCGTGCACGGATGCACGCTCGTCCGCCCGAAATGCCCGATGTGTTCCAACCAAGATATCCAATCAAGCTCCAACTGCCTACTCAAGCACCAACTACCCAACGCGAAAACCAACTCAAGCCACAAATCGATTCCAGCCAAACAACGTACACTCTATGCACGCCACAGTGTAGTGATATCCAAGTTCCAGTCCAAGTGTTCAAGCCTTTACGTGTGTCATAGATACTACCTATTTATTTACTTTTATTTTTTTTCATTTTTCATTTTGTCTCTCCAATATATATATGTATTTAATAATTTAAGTTTGTGCAAATTTCCAATTGCAAAGGGAACTAGTTATACGAAATTTCTGTTTTTGGGAGGGGTCTTGTGCATAAAACCCAAACCCATGGGAAGAAGGAAGAAACCAGCAGCAGATCATGAGTCATGATCCACCTGGCTTCTCCTCCCTTCACCTTCATTTCCAAGGGAGGAGATGGCAAGCTCTCCTCCTTCCTTACATTTCTAATACACCAAAATTTCCTTACTTATTCCTCAAAGAAACCCTTCCCCTCTTCTCATCATTGCTTCTGCTGCTACTATTACTGTTACTGCTGCTTTTGCTTTTGCTGCCACCGTTGCAGGTCGCCGCTGCCTCCGCAAGCCGCCGCCACCACCGCCGCTACCGCCGCTGCTACCACTGCGGTTACTGCTGCTACTGCTGCTGCCGCTGCTGTCGGAGCCGCGCGCCGCCGAAGGCAACGCCGGCACCCCCCCCTGCAGGCGAACACCGCCACCTCCCCGCAGGCGAACACCGCCACCTCCTCGCAGGACACCGCCACCACATAACTATTCCTTCTTCTTCCTCCAAGAAAAACCTAGGTATTCTATTTCCCCCAAATTCTCCTTCCAGAATTCAAATTAGGTCATAACTTTTATCAACTTCCTGAATTAGGAATACAAGAGAAGGAATCAAACATCAACACTTGGAGAACCCTAGAATTCGGAACCAAGGCAAGTCCTCACCTTGCACTTTCTCTCTATTAAAATTAATTTAGAATTTTTAGAGGAGTAATTGGATTTGGAATGCTTAATATTACGCAATCAAATACGTACGTATAGGTATATTTATACATATGTACACTTACGTATATTTCGATGCCCTAGGAGGTATGAAAATCATAAATTACATTTGTAAAATCATATATGCGTTTATACGTCTCTCTTATGCATACATATATATGTATATATATATATATATATAGACGTGTGTGTGCATATGTATTCCTTGGTATGTTAAGTATCAATGTTATATTTACATGTCTAGGTATACACCTATATATATATATATATGTAATACATAAATTATATTGTGTATATTTATGAGGATTAAGTTACAATCAACTCGGAGAATGGAGTATACGAGCTAAGATATAGGAATTGTTTGATATAATATGGATTATATTCAGTTATTGAAATACTATACGAACTCTAGCAAATACATGATACGGATAATGAAATTCAGATTTGATCTATGTTAGAAATATTGATGATTCAAATGATAAGTACATTTATTACATGAAGAATAGAAGTTTTCATAAATAAGATAGTTAAGAAAATATATAATTATAGACGTATATAGGACTTTACACCCACAAAGACATGATTGAGGTAGAAGCAATTACATATATTTGAATTTATATAAAGGATCTAGAATTGAATTATGCTATCTGTGTTATGTGTATGAATGTATAAATGAATTCAGCTATATATATATATATATATATATATATATATATATATATATATTCAAATTGATTATTCTTATTTATTGCATTTTGTATAACACTAACATTGTTGTTGATTTTGAACTTTTGTAGTTTATACTACACGAAGCATAGAATTGCTAGCACTAAGGTATGATTTTCCAAAAGTAAGAATAGGGTTTCTATTTTATAGAGTTATATTAATTGCGTGTATTCCGGTGTTGAGAGTTGCTCCACCGAAGGGGTCGGCGAGCCCGGGAATGCTACTGAGGGTTGCTCCGGGTGGATATTATAAACTGTTAAAATTCCGGTAGCCGAAATACAAAGGGAACTCTGCCGAAATTTTTAAGAATTCCGGGAGTTAACCAATATTTCGATATTCCGAAATATCGCCGGCATTCCAATACTCTAAAACCTTAGATTCACACACCACGGACCACTAGAGTTTTAAATTAGGGAGCAACTAGTGAAAGTCTAGGATATATAGGACACGGACACGAGGTAATTAATCCATACTATCTGATGATCTGCTCTGTGTAAGTCGATATCCTTGAAATTGTGTGGATGATTAAATACTTGTACTCAAGTTTATATATGTATCTTGCATCATCCTGGACATGCATTCCTTTCGAATAATGGTTAAGACAATACCATAGCAGAGACTCGAACAATAAGAAATAGAATAAGGAATGATTGTAGATCTAGGATAGAAGCATTGGGCGGAGAAGAACAACATAAATGACCACCTACAAAATTTTGCCATATAATTTTAAGTCTGGCTGAATTCAGCGGTTTAGGCTCTCTCGCAAGGCCTTACGAAGTGAGCGGGTGAGGCTTAGCTCACTTTATGTTGCCTATAAGGGGCTGGGCCGGATCATAACCCCGTGCCATCCTATTTCAAGTCACCCTAATTATAAGTGCACCCTCTTCGATCCAAAAGAAAAAACCATCGAATGGGTGGATTCAAGATTAGTCCAACAGGGGCTAGGCCAGATTTATAACCCCGTTCCCTTCTATTCAAGTCACCTGATTAAAAAAATACATATTTCGAATTATAATAGTCGAATAGGTGAATTCAAGATTAATCCATGAGGGCAGGGCCGGATTCTAAGCATCGTGCCATTCAAGTCACCACATAATCCTTCACAACGGGATTTGTTGGCGGGAAACTAGGTGAAGTGGTTAATTAAAGTTTGTTTTCCAAATTGCATCATCATTTAGGAAATTATTTGTGTATTGTGATAGTGATATAGGATTTGTGATGATTGAATTAGTTGACACTATAGGAGTATTAAATTAGGAGTTATTCAAGTCATGAACACCATATTATGTGTACTCTCTTAACTATTATTCTTTTACTCTAATAATCATATCTTTCATTTGTTTACCGTTCTTGGCCGAGGACTTGCTTGTCGTTCTGACGACCTAGTATTGTTCACTTGGGATTGAAGAAGGGAATGAAGAAACGCTACCTCTCTACAACGTAGACGAGATCGAGGGGTAATCAGCAAGTAATTTCAGGAAGCATAGTACCTAGTAGTTGCAATTGTGATTATGTAACCTTAACAAGGAGTTGTTGTAAAGACTTATCTGGTTGTATATAAATCAGAATAGTATGGTTTAGATGTAATTGCCTAATTACTTTAGCATGACTTGCATTTTATTCTAAAAGACTTACAGGCGACAGTCGCTGATACGAATGTGATAGTATTCGTATGGGGCGTAGCCTAGGGATGCAGTTACGTACCCGACTCTCCATATCTTGGGAAGCAGGGCGTGACACGTCTTTTAGTGGTGGACCATGCATGGCATACTTTTAGAAAACCTAGGTAGGACCTGAAGATGAAGAACCTAGGATGAGGTGCAAGTCTAGGTATTATAAAAACACATGTTACGAGATATAGGTTAGTTATGGATATAAGTAAACCTGGATTTCTTAGATACTCTATGATTTTATTTGGGATACCTATAGGGTGATACTAACTTAAAGTTCCTTATTGTAGAATATGCCTCGGTTCATGCCTCACGCCAGGCTAGAAAATTCTAGCCACAGCCTAGACAATTATTACAGTTTTGCAGAAAGAAAGTGGCGACTGGCGCGTAAGCAAATGATAAGAGCCTATGTAGTACATTATGAAATCAAGTACCCTGTGGTGTCGGATCTCAGTGACGAAAGGGAAGTGTTTTTCAATAGGACAAATTACTATATACTTATTAAGGCTCAACCATCTGAGGATCCGGATCCCAATAAAAATGATTATAATGGGACGTTGGAGGAATGGCAGAATACTCACCCGAAGGCGACTATAATTCGAACACGGGAGATGATGATCTAAGAGAAAATTCAACTATGTGTAAGGATCTCCTATCCATCATGTGTCTTTTGTGAACAACAAGGTGTATGTGTATATGTACAGGAGTTAGGAAGAAGGGAAAGTATGGGAATGTAATTAGTCTAAGCATATGTGTGTATGCCTATGTGCAAGTGACTCTAGCAGTATATTTGTATCACATTTTGATTCTAAGTGAATGAAATATGCTTTTCATGTACCTATATGTCCTTCTACTTTTCAATGAATTCTTACGACATTTCAACATCTTTTCTATCCTTCAACCTCAGGATTATTCCTGAGAAATTACATTTGAATATTTTTTCAGGATAATGTCTAACCACGATCAATCCCACGCTTTGTTCTCGCAAACTCAGACGAAACCCTCTATCGAAGATATGTATAAATTATTCCAACAAATTCTGGAATCCAACAATCGACGTGCAGATACGGCCTTGGCCACAACTGCCACGATGTTGGAACATTTACAAACATCTACCAACTCCAAGGATGGTTCACTGAAGGATTTTAGGAACCTAAATCCTCCTAAGTTTAAGGGAACGGAGAGCCCAATCGAAGCCGGACAGTGGATTAGAACTATAGAAGGGTTGTTGAGAGCAACGAAAATCAGTCCTGAAGATATGGTATCCACAATCCGAATCCAATTAGAAAGTATCGCTGAACACTGGTGGAGTGCTGAACATCCAGAGGATTCAGAGGACAAAATAACCTGGGGAGAATTTAAAAGAAAATTTGAAGGGAGGTTCTTCCCAAAATCAGCTAGAATTGAGTTGGAACGGCAGTTTACTCATTTAAAGTAAGGAAGACTCACAGTAGATGAATATGTTGCGGAGTTTTCCAGACTTAGTCGTTTTGCCCCAAACCTAATAATTGACGAAGAGACCAAAGTATCTAGATTCCTAGAAGGACTAGGGAGTCATCTGAAGAGTAGGGTTGCTGCTTATCGATGCCAAACATATCCCGTGGTGACTGAAGCGGCTAGAAGTCAGGAAAGAATGCTAAATGAAGAACAACTGCTTCGATCCCAACCTCAGAAAAGTACCTTGGAAATAGGAAATCCATCCTCGAAGTATTCATGGCAAGGATCGTCCAAATGTTTTCAAACTGGTGTCTTGGGAGGACCAGTTATTTGCCACTTTTGTCAGAAACCAGGGCACATGAAGGCTGACTGCAGGAAATTCCTGGGTCTTTGTTTAAGATGCGGATCAGATAGGCATCAAACTGGCCAGTGTTCACAACAACGAACCTCCGGACCCATGATACAAAACCAGCACCAAGGATCACGGCCCCCATTCCGAGGAAACAATATCAGGCCTATGTTTCAAGGAAATGGTCCTCGACCTTTGATACAAGCACCAATGCCTCAAGCCATGCTGACTTATGAGAATCAACAAAGACCGTCCTTTGCACCTCAAGCATACAAATTCCAGCAAACTCAGAGAACAAACCAGCCTCATACTGGGAAAAAGAAAAAGCAAGGGCAGGCATTCATGATGAATACTAATGGGACAGAACTGGCCGGAGAGGTAGTAACAGGTACTATTCTAGTTTCAGCTTGTCCGACATCAGTATTATTTGATTCTGGGGCAGCCCATTCGTTTATATCACCAGCATTTATAGTTATTCATGAAATCAAATCGCAACCGTTACTTAAGAAATTAAATATTCTTACTGGTAATGGTGCGGTAGAGATTAGTCGAGTCTGCGAAGCTTGTCCAGTTAAGTTAGGCGGTGCAGCTTTCCAAGTAAGATTGTTAGTATTTCCAATTAACAATTACGATATAGTGCTTGGAATAGATTGGTTAACCAAGACATTGGCAAATATAGACTGTGGTCAAGGAAAGGTCCAGTTCCAGCTCACCAATTGAGAGCTATATGAATTTGTTCGAGATCAGAAAGAATTTGATGCTAAGGAATTAGAAAAATTCGAACAACCAGTTCAAGGAAGATTTCATAAACTAGAGGAGAAACAATTTCCGAGGATAGTAAAGGAATTCAAGGATGTATTTCCTGATGAGTTACCTGGATTGCTACCGGATAGAGCAGTAGAGTTTTCCATCAATTTGGTGCCGGGAGCAGCACCTGTAGCTAAGAAAATATATCCGATGAATAAGGATGAATTGGCTGAGCTAAACAAACAAATAAAAGAGTTATTATCAAAATGATTTATTCAGCCCAGCGCTTCACCATGGGGAGCACCAGTACTTTTTGTGAAAAAGAAAGACGGGACTACGCCTGATAATTGATTATAGAGCCTTGAATGAAGTAACAATCAAGAATAAGTACCCTTTGTCCGAATTGATGAATTATTTGATCAATTAGGGGAAGCTAAAGTGTTTTCGAAGATTGATTTAAGGTCTGGATATCATCAAGTAAAGGTCAAGAGGGAAGACATTCAGAAAACAGCCTTTAGGACTCGTTATGGACATTACGAGTTCCTGGTCATGCCATTTGGGGTAACTAATGCTCCTGCTATCTTTATGGATCTAATGAACCGGATATTTTACCAATATTTGGATAAGTTCGTGATTGTATTCATTGACGACATCCTCATATATTCAAAGAATGAAGAAGAACACGAAGAACATCTGAGGGTGATATTGCAAACTTTAAGGCAGGAACAATTGTATGCTAAATTCAGTAAATGTAAATTTTGGCTAAGTCAAATATTATTTCTAGGCCACATTATTAGCGGAGAAGGTATTTCAGTAGATCCAAAGAAGGTAGAAGCTGTTAAATCCTGGCCAACGCCAAAGTCCGTGGCAGAAATTCGAAATTTCTTGGGATTAGCCGGATACTATAGAAGGTTCGTGGAAAATTTCTCAAGAATTGCAGAACCACTCACTCGGCTGACCCGAAAGGAAGAAAATTTCAATTGGACAGAGAAATGCCAAACAGCCTTTGATGAATTAAAAGAAAGATTGATTTCAGCACCGGTACTAGCCTTACCGTCAGGATCAGGAGGATACGAGATATACAGCGATGCATCAGGTAAGGGGCTAGGCTGTGTACTGATGCAGCACGGAAAGGTTATAGCTTATGCCTCTCGACAACTGAAGCAGCATGAGAGGAATTACCCAACTCATGATCTAGAACTAGCGGCTGTAGTTTTTGCACTTAAGCTATGACGACACTATTTATACGGGGAGAGAATTAAGATATATACAGATCACAAAAGTCTGAAATATGTGTTCACTCAGAAAGAAATCAATATGAGACAAAGAAGATGGTTGGAATTACTCAAGGACTTTGATATGGAATTAGAATACCATCCAGGCAAAGCAAATAAAGTGGCAGATGCCTTGAGCAGAAAACCAATGGCATTCTTTGTGAATACTCCAAAGGAAATTCTCAAAGACCTAAGTAAGATGGGAATTGAAGTAATATATCCAACATCAAAAGGATTATGGGAAAATTTACAAGTACAGTCTTCTCTAGTAGACAGAATTAAGGAGGCTCAACAAGGAGACCCTAAACTCCAGAAAATATGGAACCAAACCGAAGGAGGACTCCAGACTGGAATGAGAAAGCATACAGATGGATCGCTAAGGTTCGGAGATCGATTGTGTGTACCCAATGGAAACCTAAGAATGGAAGTCATGACAGAAGCCCATAACTCTCAATATTCCATTCATCCCGGAAGTACTAAGATGTATAAGGACCTAAAACAGAATTTTTGGTGGCATGGAATGAAGCGAGAAATTGCTAAATTTGTGTCCAAATGTCTTGTCTGCCAGCAAGTAAAAGCAGAACATCAAAGGACATCAGGTCTTCTTCAACCTCTACCAATATCCGAATGGAAATGGGAACATATCACAATGGATTTCTTAACCGGACTACCTAAGACCCAAAGAGGTAACAATGCTATCTGGGTCATCATAGATAGACTTACTAAATCAGCTCGATTTTTACCATTCCGAGTAGGACAGACAACCGAAGCATTAGCAGACATGTATATGAAACATATTGTCAGTTAATATGGAGTACCGGTAAGTATAGTTTCAGACAGAGACACCAGATTTACTTCACATTTCTGGAAAAGTCTGCAGTAAAGCCTCGGTACTCAGTTAAAATTTAGCTCAGCATACCATCCACAAACAGATGGTCGGTTAGAGAGAACAATTCAAACACTAGAGGACATGTCGAGAGCCTGCACATTAGATTTTGGAGGATCGTGGGACGACCACTTACATTTGGTGAAATTTTCTTATAACAATAGTTATCATACTAGCATTAAGATGGCGCCTTTTGAAGCATTATATGGGAGGAAGCGTAGATCACCAATGTGCTGGACAGATGTAGGAGAAATGCAGTTATTGGGCCCAGAGTTAGTGACACAGACTGTTGACAAGGTTAAAGCAATAAGAAATCATTTGCAAGCAACCCAAGATAGACAGAAGATGTGGGCTGATAAACATCGAAGGATGTTAGAATTTCAATATGGCGATCATGCATTCTTAAAGATCTCACCAACAAAGGGGACAATTAGATTTGGGACCAGAGGGAAGCTGAGTCCAAGATATATCGGACCATTTGATATACTAGAGAAAATTGGGAAAGTATCTTATAGACTGGCATTACCTCCAACACTAGAAGGGGTACCTAATATATTCCATGTATCTCAGCTTCGAAGATATGTACCAGATCCGAACCATATACTAGATCATTCGGAAATCACTATTGGGCCAACTCTACGCATCGAACAACGACCTGTTGGAATCTTGGATCATAGAGAAAATACTCCGGAATCGGATCATTCCATTAGTTCGAGTAGCTTGGAGCAAGGATTCTCCAGGGGAATCAACTTGGAAAAAAGAAGAAGACATGCGAAACCACTTTCCATATCTGTTTACTAACCAAGGTTAGCTACTCTTGATTTAAAATTTCGAGGACGAAATTTTTCTAAGGAGGATAGAGTGTCATAGCTACTACTTATTTATTTAATTTAATTTTTTTTATTTTTTATTTTGTCTCTCCAATATATATATGTATTTAATAATTTAGGTTTGTGCAAATTTTCAATTGCAAAAGGAACTAGTTATACAAAATTTCTGTTTTTGGGAGGGGTCTTGTGCATAAAACCCAAACCCATGGGAAGAAGGAAGAAACCAGCAGCAGATCATGAGTCATGAACCACATGGCTTCTCCTCCCTTCACCTTCATTTCTAAGGGAGGAGATGGCAAGCTCTCCTCCTTCCTTACATTTTCAATATACCAAAATTTTCTTACTTATTCCTCAAAGAAACCCTTCCCCTCTTCTCATCATTGCTTCTTCTGCTACTATTACTGTACTGCTGCTTTTACTGCCGCTGCCACCGTCGCAGGCCGTCGCTGCCGCTGCAAGCCGCCGCCACCACCGCCACTACCGCCGCTGCTACTACTGCTGCTGCTGCCGCTGCTGTCGGAGCCGCGTGCCGCCGACGCCAACGCCGGCACCCCCCCGCAGGTGAACACCGCCACCTCCTCGCCGGATACCGCCACCACATAACTATTCCTTCTCCTTCCTCAAAGGAAAACCTAGGTATTCTATTTTCCCCAAATTCTTCTTCCAGAATTCAAATTAGGTCATAACTTTGATCAACTTCCTGAATTAGGAATACAAGAGAAGGAATCAAACATCAACACTTGGAGAACCCTAGAATTCGGAACCAAGGCAAGTCCTCACCTTGCACTTTTTCTCTATTAGAATTAATTTGGAATTTTTAGGGGAGTAATTGGATTTGGAATGCTTAATATTATGCAATCAAATACGTACGTATAGGTATATTTATACATATGTATACTTACGTATATTTCGATGCCCTAGGAGATATAAAAATCATAAATTACATTTGTAAAATCATATATGCATTTATACGTCTCTCTTATGCATACATATATATGTACATATATATAGACATGTGTGTGTGCATATGTATTCCTTGGTATGTTAGGTATCAATTTTATATTTACATGTCTAGGTATACACCTATGTATATATATGTAATACATAAATTATATTGTGTATATTTATGAGGATTAAGTTACAATCAACTCGGAGGATGGAGTATACGAGCTAAGATATATGAATCTCATTGGAATTGTTTGATATAATATGGATGATATTCAGTTATTGAAGTACTATACGAACTCTAGCAAATACATGATACGGATAATGAAATTCAGATTTGATCTATGTTAGAAATATTGATGATTCAAATGATAAGTACATTGATTACATGAAGAATAGAAGTTTTCATAAATAAGATAGTTAAGAAAATATATAATTATAGACGTATATATGACTTTACACCCACAAAGACATGATTGAGGTAGAAGCAATTACATACATTTGAATTTACATAAAGGATCTAGAATTGAATTATGCTATCTGTGTTATGTGTAGGAATGTATAAATGAATTCAGCTATATATATATATATATATATATATATATATATATATATATATATATTCAAATTGATTATTCTTATTTATTGTATTTTGTATAACACTAACATTGTTGTTGATTTTAAACTTTTGTAGTTTATACTACACGAAGCATAGAATTGCTAGCACTAAGGTATGATTTTCCAAATGTAAGAATAAGGTTTATATTTTATAGAGTTATATTAATTGCGTGTATTCCGGTGTTGATAGTTGCTCCACCGAAGGGGTCGGCGAGCCCGGAATGCTACGGAGGGTTGCTCCGGGTGGATATTATAAACTGTTAAAATTCCGGGAGCCGAAATACAAAGGGAACTCTGCCGAAATTTTTAAGAATTTTGGGAGTTAACCAATATTTCGATATTCCGAAATATCACCGACATTCCAATACTCTAAAACCTTAGATTCACACACCACGGACCACTAGAGATTATATTTTAAATTAGGGAGCAACTAGTGAAAGTCTAGGATACATAGGACACGGACACGAGGTAATTAATCCAGACTATCTGATGATCTGCTCTGTGTAAGTCGATATCCTTGAAATTGTGTGGATGATTAAATACTTGTACTCAAGTTTATATATGTATCTTGCATCATTCTGGACATGCATTCCTTTCGAACAATGGTTAAGACAATACCAGAGCAGAGACTTGAACAATAAGAAATAGAATAAGGAATGATTGTAGATCTAGGCTAGAAGCATTGGGCGGGGGAGAACAACATAAATGACCACCTACGAAATTTTGCCACATAATTTTAAGTCTGGCTGAATTCAGCGGTTTAGGCTCTCTCGCAAAGCCTTGCGAAGTGAGCGGATGAGGCTTAGCTCACTTTATGTTGCCCATAAGGGGCTGGGCCGGATCATAACCCCGTGCCATTCTATTTTAACCTAATTATAAGTGCATCCTCTTCGGTCCAAAAGGAAAAACCATCGAATGGGTGGATTCAAGATTGGCCCAACAGGGGCTAGGCCAGATTTATAACCCCGTGCCTGTCACGACCCGCACCCGGTTATTCGGGCACGAGTGCGTGGGCACGTCCAGCCTACGCCGCAGTGTCGGCGGTAGTACGCTGTCTAGGTCATTTTCTGGGATCAATAACTATCTATCTCATCCACAATTAAAGTAAATAGACAAGGAAATTAACAGAAAATAGGAATGCTAATTTATAAAAACAAATTGTGATAACAGATCCAAAGTTTATACATGAACAGAAGATAAATCGGGGACAAACCCGATTACTGAGCTGAAAAGGGAAAACTAGCTAACTGGCTACTACTCCTCAGAGGTAGTCTCCTGAGTGGGAACCTGCTTCTCAACTGTGTCACCTGCTACGCCATAGGGATCATAATAGGTAGGGCAAAGTTCTCATCATCACCTAAACAACGGATCCAGTCAGGAAAGGAGCAAAGTACACAGTGCACAACAAAATTAAACTGAATATTTATGACAATTAAATATTGAATATCATGTTAAGGAATTTGCATAAGGAACATCAATATCTCAGAGTTAAAGCTATAAACAGGAATATGAGAAAGCAGGGAAATAAAGTGAGACAGGAAATGAAACTACAACAGTCAGCAGAAACTATAACAAGACTAGAAACTATGTGTGTGAACTTGTGTATTTAGAATACATAGTTGGCATGTAGGGGCTTATAAGGCTAATCTGGCCGTCATAGACGGCTATTAGGCAATACAATCGAGATCCGGCTGATGGACAGTCGTGTACCAACAGCTATTATGCAATCCTTAGGGGAAGGGTAAACTACATGCCTCCTAGTATTCTCCCACCCGATGTGTAAACAAGACATGAACCCCGATATTCAAGACATGAAATACAGTACTTTAACACTACGTGTAATCAGCAAGGGTACTAGTAGAACAGGGAATTAATTATCACAATATAAAGATTAACTTGAAGTGCAGGTACTTGCCTGATGTTTGGATCCAATTAATTGTTCTAGGGGAAACTTCCAGAGATGAGTCCAGAAGCTGAAATAGACATTACCATCATGCTCAGAAGATGTCAAATAGCTAGAAATGCCTGTCCTTGGGTCCAATTTGGAGACAAGGGCAAAAACGATAATTTCGGGTCAAAACGGGGTCCGCCGGTGGGCCCGCTTTGCACCGAAAAGTGTGTCCGGGTCAACAGTCTCCAAATTCACCAAACTTAGTGTCAACAGGTCAGGAACGCTGATACGAACCCAACGGAACTTCCAGATTTGGATTCCGATGAGCCGAACACAAAATCGCCCGTCGAGCGGGGCCTGTGGGGCCCACGACACGCGATTTCGTCAACGTTCTCAGAATCGAACCAAACTTGACCCACAGGACCAGCGTATCGCTACGAGTCCGATGGCGCAAGTTTCGTCTCGATCTGACGAGTGTGCACGAAGTTAGGGTGAATTGCCGAAAAGGCGGATACGGGGCGATGTCCGCGGATACGCGTTGATTCCGGTGTGCACGCACACCCGAATCAGCTTCCACGAAGACTCACATGTCCGTATCGATGATGCGCACGTATCTGTGAAGACCGCACGCGACCAAGTCGTCCCGTTTGGCGGGGCGGACTCAGTTCCGGGGTGAAACAGGGTCTGGTTTTTCCTGTTTTTGGATCGCGGTGTGCGATCACCACAGGACGCGATGTCCCGAACAGTTTGTCCGGACACCGAGAGGGTCATACAGGCTTCACAACGCAATTTGCGGAATTGAAAACGGAGCTACGAGGCAAAAGATACGAGTACCTGAACAGGACCCGAGAAACCGAAAATCTTCGTGTCCGTGTCGTGTCCGACACGACACGGAGAATTGGGAGCTAGGGTTTGGGTTTTGCTGACGTGGCGGCGCCGGAGGGCGGCGAGGCGGGCCGGGGCAGGGCTGCACGGCGGCCGGCTGGTCGGCGGCGAACGGAGCTCGCCGGAGCGGCTCAGGCGAGGGGAGGGGGGTGCTGCTGCTGCTTGCGGCTGAGGGGCCGCCGGGGAAGAGAGGGGGAGACACTGCGGCGGCTTCGCGGGCGGGTGGCGCCGGTGGCGGCGTCGGGCAGCGGCGGCAGTGGGCGTGGCGGCGTCGGGCAGCGGTGGGCGTTGGTCGAGAGCGACGACGGCGGGGCTATAAATAGGTGGCCGAGGGGTGTCGTGGCCGAGACGGGCGGGAAGAGGGGTGGTCGTGCGGGAGAGAGCGGGCGGAGCGCCGGGCGGAGCGGGCGGCGGCGTCGTCTCCGCCGCGAGACGCGGTCGTGGGGAGAGAGAGAGAGTGGGGGACCGGGTTTCGGGTCGGGCGGGTCGGGTTCAGGCGGACCCGACCCGACCCGTTAGGGGCTGGGCCGGTTTCGCGGGCCGGGGGCTGGCTAATGGGCCGGGCCGAGTATATTAATAAAATTAATAATAATAATAATAATAATAATAATAATAATAATTAATAATAATTAAAAACAGTTAATTAATTAATTAATTAGAAAATTGTTTTTAGGCATTTAAAAATAGGTCTGAGGCCCAGAAAAATCCAGAAAAATTACCCTAAGTCCAATTTTCCATTTTACACCCAAAAATATTATTTTCACCATATTTTAATATTATTTATTAATAACTAAAAATCATTTATTAATTAAAAGCCTTGATTTTAATTACAGAAAATTTCCAGAAAATTCCAGAAAATCGGAAAAAATCCAAGATTTAATAATTTGAAGATTCAGGGGGTTTACAACCTACCCAACTTACAAAAATTTCGTCCTCGAAATTTAAAACTTAAGCCATACTCTGTAAGTCCTTCACGTACATCAATCGCAGTCTCCTTGCGAAAATTTAAATCCTAATCATGTCCGCTGCAATCACTTCAAGGTTAAGACGACTACTATTCCAAGCAAGATTCAACCTAGGGTTATTACTTCTTACTTTATGTCCATATAACATCTTCAGGGATTGCACATGCTTATGACCTTGCCTCACTAACTATCATAAATTTCCTCTAGAAGTGATTCGAGTCCAACAGTATTTCCATTCACAATTGTATGTTTTAAATTTTAAATTCCATTCACATCCTCAATATTCTAACTAGGTAGTCCAACCATCGAGCTTTAATTCAAACACCAAATTGAAAATAATTTAAATGTGGTTCACCAATGTTCAAGTATGAATTATATATCCTCTGAATTTAATTGATGATCTTACTTTCATTATTCAAGATTTAAATCATGTACTTGAGATATAACTATTGATATCAATTCACTAATCATCTTAGTCACTCCTCTAAATTTTCAAAATGAGAATGGCTTGAACCTCTTCCAATCTAATCTTCTCGGTCACAATTTTAAAGAATTTATCTTGAGTTGAAAATTGCACTGCTACCCAACTTAGAATTTACCCATACATCACAATAGACTATATACCTTAAGAAAAAATATTCCTTAATATGTTTATTCATGTCATTCAATCCTCGAAACTTCAACGTCGATCATGTCACGTTTGATATGTCCTCGATTACGAAAGGTTAATCCTCAAGTATGTGATCGGCCTATGTGGCATATCTAGTACTATCTATGTACCAAACTTATACCAGGCACGAGATTTCGTCTTTCCGAAATAAGGGAAAACGAAGATCAATAATAAAGAGTTCAAGGGCGAGGTGATAGAACAGAGGTATTGGGATCAAGGAGTGTAAAGAATTCAAGTGGGAATTGTCAAACGATTTGTGGATTGAAATCCTATCTTGGTAATTCCTATTCACATGCTTGTGTTAACACAGTTATGCTCAGACATGTCTAGGGCAGGTATACTAGTCAACTATATATCTCAATCCACGTAAAGTAGGGCGAAGGGCGAATCAAATGTACTAAGGTTGATCAGACCGTAATACACTGATTCTGAATAGACAATTGTATTAGTGTGTCGACCCACTAATACATATGTCATGAACAAGCTTGATAGAAGGATAAGCTTGCAAAACTAGGCTATAAATTAGCAGCATAAGTCAAGTACAGCAAAATTAAGTGCGCTAGATGTTGATGAAAAGGAGATACAAATTATTTTAAAACAACACAAAACAACCTACAATAAGCACAAACACATGATTCTAAAATCTCTATAGTTTATTAATTATAAAAGCATAGCAGGTTATTAGCAAGTTTAAAATTTCTAGGTTGGGGCTGAGGTCACGAACCAATAGGCGCGAGTTAAACAATAATAGAAAGGCAGCTAAAGAAATCACTTACGCGCATTAGCTGCTCCAAGAGTCTGCGCGTTCTCCACGGTTATGCTGGTAGAGCATCTCGTGGTGATCTTGTAGGAGTCTCGTCGCTTGCTGGTAGATCCTGCATCCAAAAATAAACGATAAAGGCGCACAGGAATCAAGGCAGGATGCGAGTCAATAAAATGATTCGAAGTCGATATGAATATCAAGAACGATTCAATCAAATGGATGAGCTTTTCCTAAAATCCTCAATCTTATTGCAGGCCTGTTCGGTCCCTAAGTTGAAACCGAACAATTTAGTCGTTTGACCTGCATGGGCCACCACAAAAACGTGTCACGACCCGCACCCGGTTATTCGGGCACGAGTGCGTGGGCACGTCCAGCCTACGCCGCAGTGTCGGCGGTAGTACGCTGTCTAGGTCATTTTCTGGGATCAATAACTATCTATCTCATCCACAATTAAAGTAAATAGACAAGGAAATTAACAGGAAATAGGAATGCTAATTTATAAAAACAAATTGTGATAACAGATCCAAAGTTTATACATGAACAGAAGATAAATCGGGGACAAACCCGATTACTGAGCTGAAAAGGGAAAACTAGCTAACTGGCTACTACTCCTCAGAGGTAGTCTCCTGAGTGGGAACCTGCTTCTCAACTGTGTCACCTGCTACGCCATAGGGATCATAATAGGTAGGGCAAAGTTCTCATCATCACCTAAACAACGGATCCAGTCAGGAAAGGAGCAAAGTACACAGTGCACAACAAAATTAAACTGAATATTTATGACAATTAAATATTGAATATCATGTTAAGGAATTTGCATAAGGAACATCAATATCTCAGAGTTAAAGCTATAAACAGGAATATGAGAAAGCAGGGAAATAAAGTGAGACAGGAAATGAAACTACAACAGTCAGCAGAAACTATAACAAGACTAGAAACTATGTGTGTGAACTTGTGTATTTAGAATACATAGTTGGCATGTAGGGGCTTATAAGGCTAATCTGGCCGTCATAGACGGCTATTAGGCAATACAATCGAGATCCGGCTGATGGACAGTCGTGTACCAACAGCTATTATGCAATCCTTAGGGGAAGGGTAAACTACATGCCTCCTAGTATTCTCCCACCCGATGTGTAAACAAGACATGAACCCCGATATTCAAGACATGAAATACAGTACTTTAACACTACGTGTAATCAGCAAGGGTACTAGTAGAACAGGGAATTAATTATCACAATATAAAGATTAACTTGAAGTGCAGGTACTTGCCTGATGTTTGGATCCAATTAATTGTTCTAGGGGAAACTTCCAGAGATGAGTCCAGAAGCTGAAATAGACATTACCATCATGCTCAGAAGATGTCAAATAGCTAGAAATGCCTGTCCTTGGGTCCAATTTGGAGACAAGGGCAAAAACGATAATTTCGGGTCAAAACGGGGTCCGCCGGTGGGCCCGCTTTGCACCGAAAAGCGTGTCCGGGTCAACAGTCTCCAAATAAATAATATTAAAATATGGTGAAAATAATATTAAAAGCGTGTCCGGGTCAACAGTCTCCAAATATAATTTTAAGTCTGGCTGAATTCAGCGGTTTAGGCTCTCTCGCAAGGCCTTACGAAGTGAGCGGGTGAGGCTTAGCTCACTTTATGTTGCCTATAAGGGGCTGGGCCGGATCATAACCCCGTGCCATCCTATTTCAAGTCACCCTAATTATAAGTGCACCCTCTTCGATCCAAAAGAAAAAACCATCGAATGGGTGGATTCAAGATTAGTCCAACAGGGGCTAGGCCAGATTTATAACCCCGTTCCCTTCTATTCAAGTCACCTGATTAAAAATACACCTATTTCGAATTATAATAGTCGAATAGGTGAATTCAAGATTAAGCCATGAGGGCAGGACCGGATTCTAAGCACCGTGCCATTTAAGTCACCACATAATCCTTCACAACGGGATTTGTTGGCGGGAAACTAGGTGAAGTGGTTAATTAAAGTTTGTTCTCCAAATTGCATCATCATTTAGAAAATTGTTTGTGTATTGTGATAGTGATATAGGATTTGTGATGATTGAATTAGTTGACACTATAGGAGTATTAAATTAGGAGTTATTCAAGTCATGAACACCATATTATGTGTACTCTCTTAACTATTATTCTTTTACTCTAATAATCATATCTTTCATTTGTTTACCGTTCTTGGCCGAGGACTTGCTTGTCGTTCTGACGACCTAGTATTGTTCACTAGGGATTGAAGAAGGGAATGATGAAACGCTACCTCTCTATAACGTAGACGAGATCGAGGGGTAATCAGCAAGTGATTTCAGGAAGCATAGTACATAGTAGCTGCAACTGTGATTATGTAACCTTAACAAGGAGTTGTTGTAAAGACTTATCTGGTTGTATATAAATCAGAATAGTATGGTTTAGATGTAATTGCCTAATTACTTTAGCATGACTTGCATTTTATTCTAAAAGACTTACAGGCGACAATCGCTTATACGAATGTGATAGTATTCGTATGGGGCGTAGCCTGGAGATGCAGTTACGTACCCGCCTTACCATATCTTGGGAAGCGGGGCGTGACAACGTGTGGTCCATATTATTAGGCATGAAAGAGTAGAGGAGAAGGGACAGAGCCCACTCACCGAATCTGATTTCGTTAAGCATCATGTCCTACCGATACGACCGATCCCTTGAACCCGTGGTCCGATGCAAAGCACAATCAACTCAATTGGTATGACCGTGCGAGCATGTCGTGCTCTCCAAATCATCCGACTGATCGGACTAAGGAAGACGGTATTATCGCTCCAATCCTGCTATCCCAGTACTGCTCTGAACGAACATCTGATTTTCATCGAACTCCGCTTGCGATCTGCACATGAAACCAACCCAATCAATACTTGTTCCCAAATCCAACAAATCAAAAAATGTAACCAGCTATTGTCTCATTCAATCCGACTCAGCGTAATGCATCGTGCGGTTACGGGGCGTTACATCATCAATCAGAATACCCCTGAATGAGAATTTAGATTTGCGAGTATAAGCTTAAGGAATGAACTGTACAAGTAGAGATTTGTATTGTAATAATTTTATTTTTTGTACCATGCATGATATATTTTATTAGTTAAGTTGAACATATATTTGCATGGTCATGGACAACTTATACACAAGATTTGGCTTTCCTCGAAACAATATCCGGGGCATTGAGACCGTATCGTCCTATGGAAAAACTATGTGGACTGTTCTTTATGCACGATGTATTGTGAGACCTTCAGTGTATAGTCCTTTATGGTGTCGGAATCATCAATGACTATCATATAGATATGTTGCATTGCTAATGAATCTTTCGAAGGGCAATAAGTGCTAATACTTGTTTTAAGCAGGGACGAACAAGTCGACTATGGGAAAGAAATTACTGGAGTGATGTGGTTATGTTTTCTACTTTCATTTTATATTATAGATTATAAAATGTCAATAGACCCAGTCTAAACCAGAAATAATACTTTGATAAATGTGATGCTTTACATATTTACGGTGTCGGTTTAGGTGAGTCGGGTTGTGTAACTCCTCTATTCCCAAAATTCAGTAAATAAATAAAGTTACTATAAGTAAAATTTTCATTCTCTAATAAATTTTCCTAAAAATAATTAAGTTAAAACAAAATTAATAAGGCAAAGGGATAATAAAGGACATTTTAGTAATTATTAAAACTAAGCTAGATATTTTCCAATTAAACATGTGGGGACTAAAGACTTCTAGAAGCTTCCTCTAACTAACTTGTAACAACCTTAACTAACTTGTAACAACCTCTAACCATCCTAACCACCTAGTTCTAGACTCTTCTCCCCAACTTCTATAAATACCCTAATTTTTTCTATTCATTCCCCATCCAATCCTAATTTACATTCGGCCCAACCCATATCTCAAAAACTCAAATTCAAGGGAACAATGTTTCCCCATTCTTCAGAGATCAAGAATCTCATCCTTGTAGCCGAATTTCATTACAATCATCAAACTCTAACCGAACCCTGGCCATGGCGGATGTCATGCCCCAGATCTAGAATACTGGAGAGTGAAAGAATTACTCAGCCAACCGTACCTTGCGGAATACCGAAGTAACCCGCAATGTGTTAACGTTGTCTAGAGACAAGGGGGTGCATACTATAATCAGGTCTCTTAGGGTCAAGAACTTCTATATCTCAATTATTCAAACAAATAACAATAACATAGAACATTTTAGAATAAGCAGTAAGGTGTCCCAAACGCCGCATCAAAATATTCTTAGAGATCTAGTAAGACCAAAATGATAAGCCAGATACAAGATCAAAAGTATACATGACAGTGAGTCAGTTGCAGTCTGAATATATTATAGTTATGTAGGAAACTAGTGTCCAGCTAAGCCGGTTGGCTAAACGTCCAAAAGAATATAGTTCACAAAAGATGAGCAGTGGATAAAGAAACCCACTTGTGTCCCTCAACATCCATCCTTTGAGTATATGCCATCAGTGAGGGGGAAGTAAGTTTGATCCTCATGTGCTGGCTCTGTAACGTCCCAGTCCCAAAATACGTAGGACTAAGAATACGTAACATGCCAGCTCAACCAGACTCTGGTCTGACTCGAATACGTATAAGCTTTAATATAATGGTCCCTATCTACATAAAACAGTAAATATATCTATGTCTCAATCCACAATGAACATAATACATTAAGAATGAGCTACATATGCTAAAGTCAGCCACCCAGTAACACATAAACTCGAATAGACTCGAGAAAGAAATACGAGTCTATAAAAATTAGGCTATATCAGCAGATGAATCAACAATATGAATAAATAAATATAACTCTGGTAGAAATAATATAAGTACCTGGTACCAATGGCCACATAACAAAGCAACATACATTAGCAACTCCAGGCAGGCTCCATAACGATCCATGCTATAAAACTGGCAAAGGACCAGGTCCTCAGAGGGACGTAATAAGGTACAAGAAACATCATGCTAATATAACAGTAAAATAATAAGCAATGTGTTCAAGGGTATCTATCATAACCAGCTAAGTGAATGTAAGTGAGAACGTACTCGTCCGCTAAACCACCGGGTTTCATACATATACTAGGGGTACTAGTGATAGTAGTAATAATAGTAATAGGTACGTACAAGCCCCGTTAAGGTACCTGCAGTACTATAATACTAGTAGAGTTTGGTAGCCCAGCGGTACAGTAAGTTCTTTCTAACCCCATGTATCTCACGCCTCATGTCACGAAACGTAAGACAATCTCTATCTATCAAGTCAAGATGTAAATAATAGCACTAGTACAAGTCTCCAGCCCTGTCCTAAAATAGAAGCCATGATCCTCGAATATCTCAAGAGTGGCTCCTGTGCATGAAAGTCGAGTACAATGTCCTATGATAAATCATGCAAGAGTAGCACGAGTAGGTAAGCGCTGACAATGCAACTAACGATACCCAACTCCACGTACGGAAGTCGGCACCTGAATACAATTTCGGACGCTAAGTATCGCAATGGTCCTAGGGTCACAATAACATATATGCAAAAAAACTAGAAATATAAAACCAAGAGCTAGTAATAGCAATAAGCACAAAATATTGTAACAAAGGCAAGGTACACTTGCCTGAATTCTGGATATGGCGATGTCCAAGTAGCGAGCTTAATGCGTCAACTACTTCTGAAAAGATAGAATCTGCACGAACGTCTCTGAATGCTGCAACAGACATCACCAACATTTTCAAAACATAAAAAATAGCTAGGACTGACTACCCTTAAGTCCAATTTGGACACATAGACGAAAACGACAGTTTCAGGTCAAAGTGGTATCGAATTGTGGTCCACTTTGCACCGTAAAATGTGTCGGAGATAAAGTTCTTCAAATTTGACAAACTTAGTGTCCACAAGTCCAAAATGATGACACGAACTCAACGGAGTGTCCAGAATTGAATTCCGGTGAGCCGGTCACGAAATCACTCGTCAAGTGAAACCGTAGGGCCCGTGAAACAGTATTTCATTAACGTTCTCAGAATCAAATCAAACTTGGGTTACGGGACCAGCGTAACGCTGCGAATCCGATGGCTCAAGTTTCGTTGCGAAACGACAAGTACACAAAAAGTTATGACAAGGTATCGAAAAAGTCCAATACGGTGTTTTATGACGGATACGCGTTGATTTCGACGTGCACACACGTCCAAATCAAGTTTCGTAAAAGACCACACGTCTGCGTTTACGTTACGCACCATTCGGTGCAATCCGCATGCGACGACGTTGCCTCGTTTGGCGGGACGCACCCCGTATCGAGAAATTTTGGATTTTTGAAAACAAGTTTTTCTTGGTTTTGGAACTCAATTTTTATAGAGATTAAAATCAACTAAAAATAAACTAAAAAAAGAATTAATCTTGGATATGTTTTCTAAAAAACTGTTCAATTATATTTTTAAAATGCTTAATATTTTGGGAGGAAATAGGCCATGAACATGGTGGTTTGGGACAGTTTAAAATCTGTTTCGAAACAAATTTTTAGTCGACTTTGTATCGACTTTTCTCTCGATCCAGAGCACCAAAAATTGATCTACTTGAAGGGGGTGGAAGAGGTTTATGTTGTGAACGAAACGCAACTAGCCGTTCGAGAAATGACGTAACGTGGAGGAAGATAACATATCTGAAACAAAGGGGGTCAAGTCCGCGCTGTGCTGCGCGCGGATGACCGCCGACGGCAGTCCGGCGGCCACTGGCGGCGGTGCACGATGCACGTAGATTTGGAAACTCTATGATCTCAATAATAAAATATTGGAGAGTGCATGAGAGGGTTTAGACCCCCATGGAATTAATCAGTCACAGATCCTATATTAATCCTAGTCGTAGACTAGTTGTTAAAGGCAAAAAGCGCACTTAGGCACTAAGGCCCTTCTAGACCTAGGCACGAAGCACAAAACCGACGTGCACGTCTGACCAAAGCAAGGCACGCGTATAATTAGAAGAAAAATAGAGGTCCTGAACCTCAAACTGTTGTGTTGCTATGTTCTAGGTCACACTTGCTTGTAACAAAAATAATTCTTGTAACAAAAATAAGAAAGCTTCACCAATGCTTGAACCAACAATGCTTGAACCATAGATAAATAGGGTCTATGAAGTTAAGAGGTCCTTGTAAAAGGTCATACTTGTTCACAACAAAAGGAAGGTGCACACCTAGCTGAAGCGAGGCGCAACCTCCCTTGGTGCTGAGCTTCTTGCCTAGGTGCGGGTCTAGGCGTGCTGTTAACAACTATGATTCTAGTCTTGGATGATTTGAATATAAGGGGTCACGAGATATGCCAAGACTCCCATGGAGTTAAAGCAATAATTAGAGATTTAAGGTTTACCATCCTTTTGGTATGGATAATACCATTTTTATTTGGATGTGTATGAGATGGGAAAGCTGGGATTCTTAAATGGGTACTTTGTTGTTTGAAATGGTGGTCTAAGTTAAAAATAGTTTTCCATGAGAAGCAGACTTATTGTCCGACTCTTTGTAGGAGGAACATTTTCTCAGGAGAGTTCAGAGATGGAAAATAATATGAGCTTAAAAAATGTCCTCGCAAACTTAAAGCCTTATGTTGACTTCTGAAAATATATGGAGTATTGTCAAGAGTTCAGTGAAATCCGGGTTCGACTTTCTCTCAGTTCTTCCCGTAATTTGCTCTCTTCTTACTGGAAACGTTCTGGTTGGTTAATTAGGGATGCCTCATTCTTTACAGACTTTTGTCCCATTGCTCCGTCGCCACTTCTTTCTATTCAAATACAGCAGTATCTCTGCAAAAATCCAAACCAGGATTTGACTAAAAGAGTGTTTCTAGCTATTCTTAAAAATGGTAGTTTTGAAAAATGTTATGAAAATAGAGTAGTTTCTAAAGTTGTGTTTTGAAAATGCAATTTCATTAGATAAGTCACGTTTTCAGAATGCGAATTCACTTTCATTTGACTAAAGTCGTGTTCCTACTCACAATTTCTCTAATTGAAGTAGTGTTGTGTAAAAGCATCCTTAGAGATCCTTAGAAACTACTGTATTTTGATAATATATTTCAAAACACAGTTTTTAAGGAACATTTTTTTTCTTCTTCTAAGAAACTGTTATTTGCTGAAGTCCATCTCAACCAAACACAGAAGGAGATCGCCCTCATCTGCATATACCACTTGGAGTAGGCAAAAATGCACGTCTCTAAACCAATGTGCCTATTACATTACAAATCAACATCTGAAGGCTTCAGAAGTTTCATGCCCAAGATGTGGTTAATAGCTAGAGTACTGGAAAACACACTGCACCTCACCTTTAGAAGAACCTACTGTTAGAAAAAATTGTCGTTGTGAATCAAAAAAAAAAAGAAAAAAAAATTAGATTGATGTTACCGGCCTCTGGAAAAGTCGTGCACGAAGCACTGCCCTAAGAGTTGATTCGGGATCTGTGTGCAAACGTTTTCCGAAGCTCCTAGTGGTAAAACCCCCGCACTACCGGTATCTCGTCGCCGCACACGACTCGGAGAAAATGATCAGGACCTAGCTTTGCCCAGAGCTTGGAGACGAGTGAAACGACGAAGAATGGACTGAATAATATGTTGGCAGCAAGTTTTTGGAGAAAAATATTTCTGATTTCGTTTTCAAAGAAAAACCATTAATATATAAGAATCCATCCAATATGTAACGGTCTGAATTAATTTGCTATTAATTCAGCCATTACACAGACACATGAAGAATGAATCTGGACACGTAATGTATTAACGGTTCAAAATTAAATAGTAACGGACAAATTTATTTTCCAACGTTCAGAATATTAAACGAAAAGAAATTGAAGAGGGGCAAAAAGAATTTTAGGGTCTCAGCCCGAACCCGAAGAGAAAATCGAATCGGCATTCGGTGCTTGCAGATGTGGGCGCGTACTCGTACCCGTTACGCGCGCCGAACCGAATGGAATCGAACCGAGCCGGGCCGGACGGCGGCGACGGCGCGCGCGTGTGGCCCAAGGGTCCAACCCCCACAAGCATTCAAGCAACTAAATGAGACAAACTAATATATACACACATAGAGCAAACACCCCAACCGATGTGGGACTAAAAGTGAAGTTGGTTTTTTGAGCAATGGTTCTAACAATCCCCCCCCCCCCCCCCCCCAAAAAAAAAAAACCAAGTTCCGAAACAGAGATAAGTGTGAAGTAAATAGAGAGAGAGAGAGAGAGAGAGAGAGAGAGAGAGAGAGAGAGAGAGAGAGAGCATCTGGGCAGTAAAATACTATGCATAGATGAGATGGACTACAGCCTTGAATATCACGTAGTGACTATTGCCTTAATATGAAGAAGTGCTTGATGGACTATGCCTTGAATCAGCCTTCTTGAACCAGATTTAGAAAAATAGCACACATAGTACGCTAGAGGTCTTTGGTCTATCGGGTGGCACTTTTAAATGGCCATGCACACTTTTTCACATTTATGAGAGTTGTTTGGGATCGCCCTGTCCCATAGTCGCGGCCTTCACGACCTCTCATATAGGTAAGTCCTTAATGGTTGGTGATATGAATCAACCCAGCATTACAGCTTGGACCTATTAAGAGTTTAACCTCATCCTAACCATATCACACAGGAATACTGTCACCATAGGGATGGGGAGTCATTGTACACATGTACAGCCGCTTGGGCTTTATTTTAATGAGACTTTAATCTCGAGTCAGTGTTCCATAAAGTCACCTAAGTTCAACTTGTTTCTACCCATTGAACCGGCTTCTTGGGATCTCCAGTCAGACTCGGTTGGGTTGCCACTGCTGGTGACTAACTTATGGGCTCAACCCCATCCCCCTCGATGATTCTAGGATCAAAGTCCTAGACAGACCCTTCGTCAAGTGATCTGCAAGGTTCTTTTCTGACTTTATATAGTCAAGAACCACATATTTGCCTAGTAGGCTTTTTATTGACTTAAAGCGCAGCTGCAGGTGCCTGTTCATCTTAGCATTCACAGAATCATGCTTTAGTAGTTCAATAACAGATTTATTATCACAGTTTATAGAAATTATAGGAACATGACTAAGAGAAACAGGTATATGCATAATAAGATTTTTAAGCCATTCAGCTTCTGTGCAAGTTGTATCTAAAGCTATCATTTCGGAGTCCATTGTACTCCTAGCTATGATAGTTTGCTTACAAGAGCTCCAGGAGATTGCAGCTCCTTCTAGAGTAAATATATATCCAGTAGTAGATTTTATATCGTGTGAGTCAGTTACCTAGTTTGCATCTGAATAACCTTCTATGATATCAGAGTGCCTAGTAAAATAAAGTTTGTAATCTAGGGTGCCCTTGAGATATCTAAATACCCTATCCAAGGCAGTCCAATGTGACTGATTTGGGTTACTGGTATATCTACTTAGTTCCCAATAGCAAATGCAATATCAGGTCTTGTCCTGTTTGTTATATACATAAAGGAGCCTATCATCTGTGAATATTTATGTTGTTCCAAAGGTGACCCTTCATTCTTTTTTAGTACAATACTGCTGTCATAAGGAGTAAGGACAAGTTTCTTATCAAATAACTTAACTTTTTTAGTAATTTTCAATTGAATGTACTCAAGATAGAGTATAACCCTCTTTGTCTTTGGTCACTTGCATTTCTAAAATTAAGTTGGCTTCTCCTAGGTCTTTCATATCAAACTGGCTAGATAAATAGTTCTTTGTAATATTTATCAATTCCAGTGATGAACCTAGGATAAGAATGTCATCTACATACAAGCATAAAATGATACAATTTTTACATGTACCTTTAGAGTATATACATTTGTCATACTTATTCGATAAGAAACCATATTCACAAATTACTTTGTCACATTTATTGTGCCATTGTTTGGGAGCTTGTTTCAAGCCATAGAGGGATTTTACTAGTCTGCAAACTTTCTTTTCTTGACCTTTAGCAATGAAACATTCAGGTTGGTCCATATAAAGTTCTTCCTCTCGATCTCCATTCAAAAATGTTGTCTTTACATCTATTTGATGTATTAGCATATCATGAATGGATGCTAAGGCCAAAAGAGATCTAATGGATGTGATTCTAGCTACAGGAGAGTAGGTATCAAAATAATCTAACCCTTTCTTCTGGGTAAAATCCTTAGCAACTAATCTAGCTTTGTATTTCTCTATAGTACCATCGGCTCTGACTTTCTTCTTGAAAATCCACTTACAACCTATTGGTTTATTGCCTAAAGGTAGATCTGTTAGAAACCAGGTGTTATTCTCCATGATGGAGTTGTATTCACTGTTAATGGCTTCTTTCCAGAAGGGAGCATCATGAGACGACATTGCTTCTTCATAAGTTGAGGGATCATACTCTATCAAAAAGGTGAAAAATCTTTCTCCTAAATTTTTTTAATCCTATTCCTTTTACTCCGTCTAGGTTCTAAGTCTTGTTTAGATTGTGAGCTCGGTATTTGGACATGAGAACTAGTAGAGGGTATGGAGGAAGAGATTGAACTTCATCCTTAAAAGGAAATATATTTTCAAAGTAAACTGCATCTCTTGCTTCTATAATGGTATTGTTAAAAATTTTATTTACTTCTGAGTGAGTCACTAGAAATCTATTGGCATAGCTGTCTAAGGCATATCCTATGAAAACAGCGTCTACAGTCTTGGGACCAATCTTTCTCTTTTTAGGTTCGAGAATTCCGACTTTAGCATGGCATCCCCAAACTCTAAGGTAATTAATCCTAGGAGCTCTACCTTTCCAAAGCTCATTGGGAGTCTTATCTTTTGTCTTATTAGGAATCCTATTAAGAATATAACAGGCAGTTAAAAGGGCTTCTCCCCACAAGTTATCAGGAGTACCAGAGCTGAGAACCATGGAATTCATCATATCTAACAGAGTGCGGTTCTTGCGTTCAGCAACTCCGTTAGACTGAGGTGAATATGGAGCAGTTACCTCATGAATTATTCCATGTTCTTCACAGAAGTTAATCATTTCGTTTGAGGTATATTCTCCACCACGATCAGATCTAAGGATCTTAATCTTTCTTTCTAATTGATTCTCAGCTTCAATTTGTAGACCTTAAATTTATCTAGAACTTCATCTTTGGTTTTGAGAAGGTAGATATAACAATACTTTGAATAATCATCTATAAACGTAACAAAGTATTTTCTACCGCCTCTGGTCAAAATCCTATTTGGGTCATATACATCACTATGGATAAGTTCTAGAAGGTCAGAATTTCTTTCTACAGATTTGAATGGTAATTTAGTGTGTTTGGCTTGAACACAAATATCACATTTGTGTTTGTCATCTATTGGAGTCTTGGGAATAAGATCTAAAGTCATCATTCTTTTAATATAACCTAGGTTCACATGACCTAGTCTGCCATGCCAAATATTTGAATATTCTATATTAGAGACAATGAGAGAACAATCAAAATTTTTATTCATTGTGCTTAAAATAAAAAGACCATCTTTTACAAAGCCTTTTTCTATAAATGAGTCATGCTTAGAAAATACTACTTTATTAGCCTCTATTATAATTTTGTATCCTGAGGCTACAAGAAGGGATCCACTAACTAGATTTCTCCTGACAGACGGCACATGAAGAACATCATGAAGAGTTAAGATTTTTCCTGATTTCATCTTCAGGTCAACTTTTCCTCTTCCAATAATTTGTGCCGTTGAGCCATCTCCTAGGGTCACACCTCCTCCACTTGATTCCTGATAGTTTGAAAAACAGGAGCGATCAAACGAAACGTGAACATTAGCTCCAGAATCCAACCACCAATCATCAGAATGGTAAGAGAGGTTAATAAATGGTTGAAAGCTTACAGACCCGAAGGAACTCGAAGAACCTTTGTGAAGCATATGTTCACTTCTGGTCTAACTGAGCCCTTTCCTTTGTAGGAGGTCTGGACAGCTTCCTTCTTCCTTTGGTAGCAGTTGGTGGCCATATGGTTTATTTTAGCACACACAAAACAAAATCTCTTTTGATCCTGAGTCTGACTGAAGTTTCTAGGTTTATGGTTTTGGTGATGATGGTTTTGATGGTTAGGCTGAAAGTTTTTCTTCTTCTTGAAGAATTTTTTTTTGGATTTATAATAAAAAATAGATTTGGGTTTTTCTTGGCCTTCTACAAGGTTTACCTTAGCTTTAGATTCAGTCTTAGGCTTAGATCTCAATCTAATTTGTTCTTCGGTTCTAATTTTCTTTAGGACTTGATTGTAGGTAAGATCTCCTTGTGTATGGATAAGTTTCTTAGTAATATCAGACCAAGAGGGAGGTAACTTGTCTATTAGGCATGCTATTTTATGCTCATTGGAGAAAGATGTGCATTTGGCTTGAATATGCCTAAGGTATTCTTGGAATTCATGGAGTTGGTCATTCATTGGCTTGTTATCTACCATGAAATACCTATTAAAGGTTGAAGAATTAAATCTTCCTATTCCGGCATCATCACAGTCGTATTCATCTTCCAAGGCTTTCCAAAGTTCTTTAGCGCTCTTGTATTCAAAAAATATATCATACAAGGATTCAGATAATGTGCTTAGAATTCTATAAAAGCAGTGGAAGTCTATCTCTTTAGAGGTTTTTGGTTTCGAGGAGGTGGACACTCCTATGTCAGACTCAGTTTCATCAGAATCATTTGTGATGGGTATGGACCCATCAATGGCTGAAATAAGTCCTAAGGTCGTGAGCCAAAATTTCATTTGGCTCTGCCATCTTTTAAAGTATGAGCTATCAAACTTAACATGTTTTGCAGTAGATTCCTCCTTACCAGTCATGTTTGCAGTCTGAAAAATATATATTTATTTAATAACAATGTCTAAGATAATAGTTTAGGTGGTCTTTGCTAATCAATCTTAAAATCTTTAGTTTTTCAAGTGTTGATCAACTCAAGTTAGCTGTAGGGGCCGGTTCCCAGCTAGCGACGGTCCGAAGACTCTTAAGTACCGTGTCGCTTAGGGCTATTTACACCCGGTTGACAGAAGGACCCTTTCGGCTTGTGCCCGAGTTTGCCTCTACTTTGAAACTTTATATTTGAAAATTTTATTTGCAATTTTCTTTTTACTAAACTATTTTCTTTTGGTCCTAGATTATTTTCAAAATACTAAGTGATTATTTATGTTACAATTGAAAGGAATTTTGTGATCAAAATATTGCAATTGACAAAATTATCAAATGTGCTAACAATTTTTAAATCACTTTAAGCAAATTTGTAATTTGACAGTATAGTAAGCAACAAATAAATCAATTGAGAAAATGAAGCAAATTGCTAACAACTGTTTTGAGTTAACGATTATGGTCAAATAACAAATATTAAATATGGTTATTTGCTATGGTAAATATTAAGCAAATTGAATTTTCTAGAATAAAAATTAAACTACTGCAACTTAATAATATTGGCTACAATAAGAATAATTTTTCTACAAGTTAAAGTTTGCTATAGTCAGAAATTTTTAAATTTTTAATTGATAAATTATCAACTATGCTACAGTAACTATCAACTTTTAATTTATTAATCAACTTTGTTCCAGAAAATTTTATGTTACTATGCCAATAATATGTTGCTACAATATTATGAATTAAGCAATGCCCAAACAAAAAATTTCGGTTATGTAGCAAGAATAGGCAAAAAATATTAACCTAACTGATGAGAAATATATATAATAAACGGTTAATTTTTATTTTTCTTTAGCAGAGAATAAATAATGGTATATTAACAATATTTCTGAAGCTTTCTAGCAAGATTTAGATGAACTATTCTAACATACGAATCAACTCTTAGATTGTTAGAAAAAATTGTCGTTTTCTTATTGGAAACATTGTGAATCAGAAGAAAAATAAAAAAATAGATTGATGTTACCGGCCTCTGGGGAAGTCGTGCATGAAGCACTGCCCTAAGAGTTGATTCGGGATCTGTGTGCAGACGTTTTTCGAAGCTCCTAGTGGTAAAACTCCCGCACTACCGGTATCTCGTCGCCGCACTCGACTCGGAGAGAATGACCAGGATTTAGCTCTGCCCAGAGCTTGAAGACGAGTGAAACGACGAAGAATGGATTGAATAATATGTTGGCAGCAAGTTTTTGGAGAAAAATATTTCTGATTTCGTTTTCAAAGAAAAACCATTCATATATAAGAATCCATCCAATATGTAACGGTCTGAATTAATTTGCTATTAATTCAGTCGTTACACAGACACATGGAGAATGAATTTGGACACGTAATGTATTAACGGTTCGAAATTAAATAGTAACGGACAAATTTATTTTCCAACGTTCAGAATATTAAACGAAAAAAAATTGAAGAGCAAAAAGAATTTTAGGGTCTCAGTCCGAACCCGGAGAGAAAATTGAATCGGCATTCGGCGTCCGCAGATGTGGGTGCGTACCCGCACCCGTTACGCGCGTCGAACCGGACGGCGGCGGCGGCGCGCGCGTGTGGCCCAAGGGTCCAATCCCCACAAGCATTCAAGCAAGTAAATGAGACAAACTAATATATACACACATAGAACAAACACCCCAATCGATGTGAGACTAAAAGTGAAATTGGGTTTTTTTGCAATGGTTCTAACACCTACTACAGATCATTAGAAAGATTCTTCTCTAAGCGTAAGAATGAGCAGAAGACTTGATCATCCACTAGGATGAATAGAGTGAAGGACACCAATATTAAGGAGCAAAGGCCATTGTGTTGGAATATGAGAATATTGTAGTAATATCTGTGACAGATATATGGTCACTGATATCTAGCCTCTCGCTCACTCAACATTCCCTTAGCTCAATCCATGGGCACACTGTGCTATCACAATAGCTGTGAGGTTGCAATCACCATTTCCTGTGAAGGCCCTTCACTGAAGGGACACATTATGTTTGAGGACATGGGGTTTAACACCATGCCTGGATGGATACATAGTTCTCTTATGTCTTCCAAGGTTTTAGTTTTTCTCTTGAAGGAATGAATGAGATCTCAGTTTTTTTTGCTGAGGATACAAAACTTTTCTTGTTTTTATATCGATTTTTTTTTTAAATAAAGTAATATATTTATATATAATTGCAAGAAAGGGGAGTAGGGACATTTGTTAAAATATTCCATAATACTATTTATTTGATATTTTTTGGTATTATTTAAATTTTTTAATATATATTTTTGTTTTGGTATTATCAATGTAAATTTTTTGTAATATTATAATAGATAATTTGTTATTATCTATTTACAAAATTTAATTGATTTAGAAAGAAATAATATATATATATATATATATATATATATATATATATATATATATATATCCAACTCCCACCGCCAACTGAGTTGGCGGGCCCCAACAACTTGCCAACTCAGTTGGCGAGTTCTCCTCTTCCCTATAATTTTATCAAACTCCTCCCCTTTCTTACAATTATATATAAATATATTATTTTATTTAAAAAAATCGTTTTTATATTGACATGTAATATATCTGTTCTATGATGTATTCAGTTGTAAAAATGACGTCATTAGCTTTAATGAATGAATGTGTGTTTAAGGGGTGAGGTTGAGGGAAAAAGAAAAGGACTAAAGGTGTAATGCAAGCCAAGTTGAAGAGTGTCCTTAGGATTCTGTTGGTACATTTGGGCAGAGGAAGAACTATATCTTTGTTTTTCATGGCCCACCGTAGTGGATACTATGGAAGAGTATGTTGATGCGGAGTGTCACGATAATGACACAAGTCTTGCAAGTGGGGTAGAGAGAAAAGCACCAACTCTTCCCAGCAAGAATTAGGAAAATATGCTGATGAGCATTTTTCATGGTAGAGGCTTTTCTGACTCTTTGAAATTATGTACATTTTAAGGCTTGTTTAGGAGTCTGTATTAGTTTAGACACGTCGTAAGCTTTAATGTGCTAACATTGTTAGCCTAAGCTTTACTGCATAGGTTCTGTTACAAAATCCAGTAATCTATATTAACCTATGACTATCTTTAGAGAAACCTGATCTATTGACATTCGGCAGTTATTGTTATTTTGTGTGCATGACCTCATCCTAACATCATATTCCACGGACACTTAAGTGCCTCGATGGGGACAAAGGTTGAAAGCTGTAGGAATCATGGAGATTTGCAAGGTAGAATGGCACGCTTTGCAAGTGTGGCTAATTTGCCTCATAGTGTATGTACAAGTGAATTTTGAATTGCTTTAAGCCCAGACTGAATCATAAAGTATTTACAGCTTCAATCATCTATAGACACTGTGTGTTTTGAGAGCTGCTGCTGCTCATCTATTTTGTAAGGAATGCACCAACTTCTTTCTTCTGCCCATGACTGAAAAAACAATTAATGCTCTCTTCTTTGGAAGCATACACACCCTATGTTCATTATAAAACCTTTTTTCATTAATCATCTTGGTTGACCGCACGCTGCTCTCACGGTTGATGACTGACCGAATGGTTGGTTGTCTACCTTTACCTCTTAAATCCTGCATGCAGATGCGGATCCATGATTTAAAGTTGGGATGGACTACTACAATATTACTAATTTTATGCCGAAAATTCGGCAGAGTTTTCCTATATTTTAAAGGTTCGATACTTGTCATAATGAATAAAAACATTGAGAAACGGATATCTACATCGAATAGAAACCATTAAACCATTTCATTTCAGATTTAGTCCAATTAGAACCTGTCTCACTCACAGTCCATATTTGCAACTAAGGATATCATCTACTTAGAATATGAATTCAAGTATGGAAAAGTTTCAAATTCTGAAAATCTCCTTTTGGATCTGCTTCTAGCTGAGCAAATGATGTAACCTTCATACTCTGACAACGTACTATAGTCAAAAAGAACAAGAGCAGATAGTCTTCTAGCTTAAACACACAGAAAAGAAATGTAAAATCACAAGAAAAAAAAAACCAATTTAACATCCTTTGGAAAATCTCAAATCCTCAATGGGTTTGAATTTCATTTGAGAATATCATTCTGAATAAATTCTAGTTTAAGACTTCGGGTACCGGAAAAAAAAAAAAATCCATTTTCTCACATATAGCTTCCAATTTGTATTCTTAAAGAAGTTGTTCACCCTAGAACGGCTTCAATTTTATTAAAAAAAAGCTTCAAAGGCATTAAAAATGGTACGCAGTCAATACCATACTATAATGGTGTTGATGTTTCGAGTTATTGAAACACAATGCACAAACAATATGGTCACGAAAGAAAATATAAAACTGATTGCAATCAGACAAAATATAGAAAAATTGATTGCAAGAACGCAAAGAGAAGTTCCACATATAGTATATAGAATGAATAATGACGAAGAACATAATTAATATTTCTCAGTTTGTGACATTTCATGGATTCTTATAATTAAATATTCTCTCTCTCTCTCTCTTGTAAGTGCAGTCCAAGTGATTTGGGTTGATTGAATTGTTTTTTTTTGGTCTTTTGGTGTACTAAATATGCATATGTAGTAAACCAAAAACAAAAAAGTTGGATGTGCTACAGCCCACCCATTCAACAACTTGGATCCGCTTCATGCCTGCATGACTTGGAGGTCCAGGATGACTTGTAAAAGAAAAGCGTGATCCAACTACAGGTTCATTGCATCTCAAAAAAAACAAAAAAAAAAACTACAGGTTCGTTACTTTTTGAAGGTCATAATTTAAAATTAGTTCAGTTATTATTTTTATTAATATATATGAGTTGAGAGGAAGACGTGGAGAAATATATATAGTTTGCTATTTATTTTCTAATATATATATATATATATATATATATATATATATATATATTTGAAAAAGATAATTGTGTTACAGATTCCTTGTTCGAAGGTCTATTCCTTGTTCGAAGGTCTACAAATTCGGCCCGAAGGTCCACCATATTCCGGTTTGAAGGTCCCACACACAGACTCCTGATTCGAAGGCCTACAAACTCGGCCCGAAGGTTCACCATATCTCGGTCCGAAGGTCCCACACATCTCGGCCCGTAGGCTCGTACCCGCATATGCACCGTACTTGAATTGTACCTGCGCTGCACCCATCACCAACTCACCACTTAATTCTCCCAAAGAAAAATTAAATGGCGCCCAAGAGGCTTGAACCCGCAAACCTTCTGGATAATATGCATCTGTCTTAATCACTAGGCTAGACGTCATTTGCATCGGTATAAACAGGTAATTGTGTTACAGGTTGCTGGTCCGAAGGCATACAAACTCGGTCAGAAGGCCACACTTCCAGTCCGAGGGCCCGCACCGCATCGCATCCACACTTAGCCTGTATTCCTGCTACCCTTACATTAACTTCTCCTCGAAGTATATATATATATATATATATATATATATATATATATATATATATATATTTTGGACGAATCTGGAGTTCCGTCCGTGGAGTTCCGTCGAAGTCCTCTCACCCCCTGCACCATCGAACGAGATCCGCGCTGATCCAACGACTAAGGGAAACAGACTCCTCAGGGACCGCGAATCCGGACCTTTATATATATATATATATATATATATATATATATATATATATATATATATATATATATATATATATACTCTTTGCCAATTTAAGTTGTCATCAAGGTTTTCATTATTGAATATAAAGCTGCATTGGTGTTATTCTCTTGACTTTCTTTTTTTGGTTGAAAGAATAACTGGACCTTAATGAGGCTAATTGTGTCCATGTCGGATATCAGGCCGAAATATAGATCTGCTGGGTATGTGGTATTTTTAGTCCATAATTTAGAACGTAGACCAATAAATACTCTCGTAAGAAAATTAGTAATATTACAACAAATGGAAGTTAGAACTAGAGGTATACATAGACGAACATGGATTAAAGTACTAAAGAAGGTAGGAGAGATAATATAATAGCTAATGGAGGCTAGGATTGAGGTAAGTATAAACGGACATATGTTGAAGTATTAAAAAAGGATATGATTTTATTAGTGTTATAGAGGACTTGATATTTAACAGAGTTGAATTGAAGAAAAGATTCAAACAGTTGATACATTTTTTTTGTTTTTTTGTTTTTGTCGCTGTTGTAAGTTTACAAAATCAAAGTCAAAGCACGCCTTATTCAAACCCTGTATTTTAATACTTTAAGCTCATCTTATTATATTCCCGTCTTTTCTTTTTGAATTTTTTTTTTTTTCTAACCATCTTATTATATCAATTTGTAATTTTCATGTAATTTCCACTTAAAGTCATCTGGATTGGTATTAAGAGAAAATGATAACACAAATATAAACTACAAGAACAGAGACTAATCATAAAGTTCCCCGTACAATATTGGTCAAGAATAGAAACCACCAATTAAGCATTCGGTAAACTATAAACTGAGCTTTAAAGTCAACTCTTCCTGATATCATCGTCATTTGATAATTTTCTGGATCAGAGCTTGGGCAAAAGCGAAAAATCTTCCTTCAAAAATAATAGCGAAACAAAGTACAGTAAACATGTGGAAACAACTGAGAATACATCTAAAATATCTAAAAGGTTTAAGAAATACATGATTGAAATAAGCTTCCGAAGAAAACCTCGTTCATCATCTCAACTAATATATAATTGTAGCTGATTGTTATTTATTAATCACAGCAAAAATCTTCCTTCAAGTTATGCGATAATATAGTGTGAGAAGATACTGACGATATCATGACACATATCATGTGCTCGAGGCTACACATCACATGATGCACAATTATGCAACTTAGAGAGAATAGGACGGACCTACACTTTGCATGATTCTAGCATTATTATGGTGGTGGTGGTGGTCAAATCTAAGCACTCTTTTAACAATTTTAATGCAATGGAAGATCCTAAAGTATAGAGACTGATTAGCTTAATTGTTGCCAATTTTGCAAAAGTAGTAATGTTGGCCATTTGGCAATGGGCACTTGGGTGATGGAGACAGTAGTTCATGGCTCGGAGAGTGATAGGAAACTGTTTTGATGCTTTTCTAGTAGCTGCATGATCTCTCGACAATTGGTAAACATGTCATGTGACACTACTAATCTCTGATCATTATCTAATCATCCTTACTTTTTCTACAAAATGCAAGTCAATCCTGAATTTTCTGCTCCTTTTTTGGCATGAAAATTACCTCTTTTGCAAGTAACAATGAACTTGTGGCAGTTGTATATGAGACTTTTGCTTTTCGAACTTTATGACTACTGCCACATTGATTACCATTGATATATCACTTACTAAGTCATACATCAAAAATTCACATGAGCACAATTTGATATGGATTTTGGAGAGAGGAATGATACCTTATTTTAGAATGTCCATGCTTCCTAATTGATTCATTGTTCTCTACTTCCTTCTTTCAGAGCAATTTCAAGCCAGAAAAATGTACACTCCTACATTTCTTACCCTTTCATTGATCTCGCCAATCAATCAATTAACTCAATCCATCTAACTTGCATGGTGATTTGAGTCTATCAATCTAAATGCATGCATTATTTATACAGTAACTTACTCTTCTCTCCTTTCTCTTATCATTGCTGCTTTAATTAATTCATTGTTTGGCGGCAAAGTTTACATATCTTATTATATGTGAATCATTAAGGATATGTTTGGTAGGAGAGTAAAGTGGAAGAAAAAAAAATGGAGGAGAAAAAAAGTGGAAGAAATGATTCATTTTTATTTTTATTTGACATGAAAGAAAAAGTAGAAGGAAGGAAAAGTGAACCGATTGCTTTTCCCTCGTGACCTAAGAAATTGAATCCTTCCAAAAGTGAAAGAAAAAATGAAAGAAAAAATGCATGTTATATCAATTAACAATTATACTCCCATATGAATTGTATTATTTAAAAATTATTTATGAAGTCAAATGGTAAATAAATATTTTTTTTAGTTGAGGATAAAATTCTTAAAATCTATATTTTTTATTTTTTTCCTTCCACTTTTTTTCAATATCAAACAAAGGAAAGTGGATTTCTTCTTTTCCATTTTTATTACCAAACACAATTTTTTTTTTCTTATAGAAAAAAAATACATCCAATGTTTTTCATTTTTCTAAAATATCAGATGGCAGAGGCAACAAATCCTTCCACCACCACCTACCAACCTTCCAGAAGATTGCAAGTGGCCAAAGGGAGTTTTATATCACATGGCCAGCCAAGTGTCAAATTTGCTGCTATGCAATCTCAAGACGTGAAAGCTAGCCTAGAATAAAGATCCTAAACTACATGTACATATAACAGATTGCTATTTGGTCAAAATGTATCTTGACAATTACTTTCAGTGCTTGCAGAAGTCCCATGGTCAGCGCATGAACTAGGTAACTAGGTGATACTTCCCTTTTAAGAGCATTGTAATATAATCTGTTATGGTTCTTATGCGCATATTCTTCTTGGTCCAAGCGCCCTTCCCCCACTACACACACCTTCTTTTTTCTTTTTCTTTTTTTTTTCTTTTTCTAAAAAAATTTGACTTCGTTCACTCTATTTTATTTGTCATATTTAATGGTTCATTCCACTATTTTTTCATAATGGACAAATTTATTTATTTTTTACAAAATTCGTCAAGTCATAACGGTCAAATCTATTTGACCCAAACAATTTAACAAAAATGTCCCTCCCCCAATGTTTTCTTCCTCTTTCCACTCAAACACCTCTCCTCCCCTCTCTCCACCGCGGACAGTCCGTCGCCGCCACTTTATATATTGGTTTTTTTGCCTTTGGAGTAGTAAAGATAGTCCCATATTGGCTACACCACCAAGTGGGTATATCAATATAATACTTTGTATGAGTTAAGGTGTGCACATGTGGTGTGGTGGGGCACATGTAGAGGTATTTTTTAGAAGAAAAATGATTAACTCCTTATGAAAGCATTTATGCTTTTGTCATGCTCTGGAAATTATTTTCATAGGAGCTAAGCCCCAAAGGGGCTTGACTCGGGCGCAAAGTGGCGCTTCGTTGGCGCACTTAGCACGTCAGCATCGTCGTAAGACACTTGTGCGCTCGTTTTATGCACGAGTTTTATGTCCGGGTTGCATTAGCGGGCGCTGAGCGGGTGCTGAACGGACGCTGAGTGGTCTATGCATTGGACTGCGATTGTGGGATATCAATTTTATATATTGGCTTTTTAGTCCCACATCGGAAAGAAGAGGAGGATGGGCTTCCATCCTTAATTCCCTATATAAAGAGCTATCTAGCCTCCTTTTGAGACATACCAAAAAGTTAAGAAAGAGGACTCCAAATGAGTCCGTTCGTGTCACACAAAGAGGTGACTACAAACGTTTCATAAGTTCTCTTGTGAACTTGCTGGCTCCTGGGAGCAGATCGTCGATAGATGACGAATCTTGCTTTCAGCAACGGTGGTCTTCACCGTCCTAGCAAGAATAATTTTTTATTCCGTCTTTTGCTCCTTTTTTTTCTTGGTTCGTTCTGTCTGATTGTAACTGCGTTTTATAAGAAAGAACGATGGCAGTTTTTATTTTATTGTAACTCCGTTCTGTCCGTCTGCAACTGCAATTGCAATAAAGAACGAGAAGTTTGGTTAATTCTAATTCTTTTGTAATCTTGAGAGCAAATTGTAATCAGAATCCTTATATAGCTCTTCGTGAAAATCGAGAATAGTCAGAGTGGAAACTTTTGTGTGAACCTCTGATCTCGACCACGCGTTCTCCATATTTGGTTAATCCTCGGGACTAACAATCTTAAAGTCAGATCCGAATAAAGATGGAAAACATCCATTCAAGTCTTCTGGACACAAGTTGACAAAATTCACTTCGAACATTTGGATGAGGGAATGAGTCCTTTGTCAAATGTTGAAAGTGAGTTGTCGGTACCTACCATTTCCGAGGATGGAGGAGATAGCGACTGAAGGACGCGCATTCCAGTTGGAAGGAAGATTACAAGATGACCAAGAATTGTAGATTATTCGCACAAGGGACAGACCTTTGAGCATGACAGGACTCGGCGCTTTGCAAGACTTGGTGCATGACAGCGCATTGGAAGTCTTGGCGTCTTGGTGCATGGCAAAGCTGGACGTATGATGGTCTCTGTGTATGTAAGACATGCATGCAGGCTTATGCACGTGGATTGACGCATGATGGCTTATGCGCATAGATTGACGCATGGTGGCTTATGCGCATGGATTAGCGCATGGTGGCTTATGTGCATGGATTGGCGCATGGTGGCCTATGCACATGAAGGTCACTTCACTATACAGGACTTGACGCATGGCTGAAATTGGAACTTGAAAGTAGAACCAATCCGAATCAAAGTAGCAATGTATAACTAAACTTGGTTCCTTTGATTACTTAACTTGGTTGCTATGATTGCACATGTTAAGTCCTATGGCGTGGTTGCTGACCAGTGGATGAAAACTGGTGCATCTATCCACATGTGCTTTAGGAAGAGTTGTTGATCAAGGTCGAACCTTTGAGTGGTGAAAGTCTTGATGGCAAGCAAGGATCAAGCAGAGGATATGGGGATTGGAACAATGGTTCTGAACTTCGAGAAGTTACAGTCAAAGGAGTTCGTGTAGGAACGTACCAGTAATTACCAAGGACCTGATCTCAGAAAGTCTGTTGCAGACTTGAGGGTGAACATCCATGGTTTTCAGATGGTGATATCTTGGCAGAAGACATACTTTGAAATAAAGCGTTCAATTTTAAATGGATGTTCGAGCTTCTGCTTGTGACTGAAGTCTCATTGTAAGAGTTGTGGGACCCCATACTAGGACATGTACTTCGTACTGCCAGATGTCTAGTATATGATTTATCTCCAAATGTGGGGGTAAGGAGAGGGAGAAGTATAAGGTCTATGCACAGACAAAGATCACAAAAAAAATTGTTCAAACGGGTAAACCGAAGTACATATCTTTTGGAGTTGGTTCACTCAGATATCTGTGACTTCGAGAAGTTCTTCACAAAGGACAAATGGAAGTACTTCATTACTTTCATCGAAGACTACTCGAAGTACGCGTTCGTCAATCTTCTCTAGTTAAAAGAGGAAGCATTCAAGAAGTTCAGGGTTGAGGCGCAACAACTCAAGAGACTCAGAAGTGATCTAGGCAGCGAATATAGGTCTATTGAATTTTTATCGTTATGCAAATAAAATAGAATTGTCAATGAGACAACTGCTCCGTATTTTTCTCAATCAAATGTAGTAGCTGAAAGAAAGAACATGATATTGACAGAGATGATGAACTCAAAATTGTTGACTACGGATCTTCCAAACTACTTCTGGGGAGAAACTGTGCTGACAGCTACGTTCATTCTGAACAGAGTGCCATACACAACTTTCGATGTCACTCCTCAAGAACTCTGGTGTAGAGTCAGACCCAATTTGAACGTCATCCGAGTATGTGGGTGTCTGAAAGGAAGAACATGACATTAACAGAGATGATGAACTCAATACTGTTGACTACGAGTCTTCCAAATTACTTCTGGGGAGAAGCTGTGCTGACGGCTACGTTTATTCTGAACAGAGTGTCATACTCAACTTCCGATGTAACTCCTCAGGAACTCTGGTTCAGAGTCAGACCCAACTTAAATTTTATTCGAGTGTGAGGGTATCTGGCGTCTGTGAACTCCCGGAATTAAAGATTTAGAAGCTAAAATTGAGGACTAGGAAGATAATTTTTCAAGGTGATGCTGAGAAGAGTAATGCTCGAAGATTTTTTGATATCGAATTAAATCATATCATTGAATCTCGCGACGCAGAACTCCTCGAAGATAAATTTGCAAGGCACAAGAACATTGTTATCGCGGATATTTCGAAAAATAGTGTGGGTGCACAGGAGGCTGAAGCTTCCAACGAAGATGTAGTCCAAGAAGAAGTTGTTATCCCAACGTCAACGATCGAACCAGATCTCGCAGAGCCGATATCTAAGGGAGTGAGGAGAGTGAAGGACTTCGAAGAAGATTTTGTCACCTATCATGTGGAAGCAGATACACTTACCTATGATGAGGCGATGAAGATCAGAGATGCCGTCTTCTGGACGGAGGCTATAAATAATGAGTATGACTCAATAACCTCCAACCACACTTGGGTGTTGTTAATCTACCTGAAGGAGCTACACAAATCAAATACTTATCAGATCTTCAAGTCGATGAAGATAAAAGCAGACAGAGTAATTGAGTTTAAGACAAGGCTATATGCCTAGGAGTTTTCTCAGACAAGAGGGGATTGAGTTCTTTGGCATCTCGATAAGGGTATCATAGATCAGGATGATGATTGCCATAGCTTTTATTCACAAGCTGATTATTTATCAGATGATGGGAAGACAACAAGTCTTGGATGAAGACAGACGTAAGAGATTCATGGAAAACAGTCATACCTATTGTTATTCAGGTTTGAAAACAGTTTGCGAGTTGGTGATATCTTGATACGGCATGAAAAAAATTTCCAGGATGTGGCAACAGGAGTTTGACAAGCCATCTAGTCAAAGTTGTCACATGATCAACGAGACGGACAAGTGTGTGTACACGAAGTTCGTTAATAATGGAGGAGTCATCGTTTATATCTATATGGATGGCTTGCTAGTCCCAGTTGTGGATACCGAAGTGTCACTAACAAAGATGTCATTTTTGTCCAAACTCAGGACATGGATTGCGGATATCATCCCGAGGATATAAGATAATTCGAATGCCAGGTGGGCTTGCTTAGTCACAAGATCTCATCATAAAATATTGATCACACGCTTTGGATATCAGGGACGATACTCCTCAAGTGTGACATGAAGATGAAGCCAAATTCAAGGAAAAATGTCAGACAATTGGTGTACTCGAGCATCATCAGGCGAATGATTCAAGCTTCATGTACCACCAGGCCTGACATAGCTTTTGCTGCAGGGATGCTAAGTCAGTTCACAAGAAGTATATGTGTTGAACACTGAAAGATGTGAAGAGAGTTGTCAGAATTCTCAGGAGAACTCAGTAGTATATCCCTTTCTACAACAGTTATCCAGATAGGAAGGCTTCGGTGATGCCAGTTGGTGCTCAGGAAAGAAGTGTGAAAGATCCACATGAGGACGTGACTTCTTCAGGTGTTGTGTTGCTATATCGTGGAAGTCGAAGCAGCAGTCTTTACTCTCAGAGTTCTTTGTACTATCAAGATGCAGCATATAAAATAGAATAGCTTTGGAAGCTCTCAGATGATCTTCCTATGGTTAGTACACATATTCGGGTGATACCGACATACTGTGAAAACCAGGAAGCTGCAGCAGTGGCATCTGTTTATCTCTTCAATGGTTTGAAGAGAACTATATGCATAGAACACATGACACTGAATGAGTACAGATTGCGTGGATTATTACAGTGCTTTAATGATCAGAGTCAGGTAAATCTGGCGAATTCGTTCATGATAGGCCTCAAGGGCCAGCATATGACACTGAATCAGCGCAGCTAGCGTAGATCATTACAGTGTTTGATGATCGGAGCCAGGAGAGTCTGGCAGATCCGTTCATGTAAGGCTTCCAGCGCCAGCTGATACCAAGAACTATAAATGAGGGTAGTACTCCATGTTACAGTGGCGTGACACCACAAGAGGGAGTTAACCTCGGCTTTGGGTTATGTCACAGCGGCGTAACACCGTATATAGTCAAGGACACAACATATATGGACTTGGATGACCTCTGATATTGTGTCTTTGCAATCCTACCATTTACTTTTATGTTATTAGTTCAAAAAGAAATCTACTAGGCATCTAGATATTGGTTCAAGGGAGGACAATTGACTGGAAGAATATCAAGAACATTGGGTAGTCCTTTGAGACATTTAGGGATTACGGACCCAGAACCACTGTTGTCTACTAATTGTTCTTTTATGCAAAACAAGTTATGTGGGAGGATGGCTTAGATGCCTTAATGAGTTCTCAAGCATTTTGAATATCTGGTGTGTTTAACCGAAATCACGGTAGCGCAGCACTACAAAGGAGCATAAGGTCTCCATGCTATAGTGGGTGACACCACCAAGAGGTTCCTCGATAAGGGTAATGTCTCAGCTTCACGAGCCATGTCACATCAGCGTAGCACCGTACATAGGCATGTAGCCTAATGCTATAGAATGAAGAGTGTAGGCATCACTACAAAGAGGCTGGTATCCTCATGTTACAGTGATGTGACACCACAGAGGTAAAAGATATAAATCTTTGGCTACGCGAGTCATGTCACAGCGGCGTAACACCATAAGAAAGCACAAGACTTCATGCTGGGTAGTTTGGCACTACAAAGAGGCTGGGACCTCATGCTACAGTTGCATGACACCACGATGAGGTTTAGCCTCGGCTCTGGGCCATGTCATTGTGAAGTATCACCGCAAGGAAGCTCGAGGCTTCATGCCAAGGACTCTTTAAAAGAACTCACCTAGAGTGTATAGAAAGAGATATAGTCTGTCTCTTGAGAGAAAACTTGTAGATGCCCAAAATACATACACCAAAACCAGGCATGCTTAAGGCCTTTAATGTGCAACCGGAAGTACAACTGATGTCATTGTGTGAATAAAAAAATTTGCAGCTATGGTACAGAATTCAAGGCTTAGTCCATTCTTTTATCATACTGTTGTTCGACCCATGCGGGTAGATTCAAGTCGAAGTAAGATCTATCCTAATGTATGATGAGTAGTCACTCTGGAGAACGCTCAACCCATATATATTGAGATATATAGGAGATTGTTGGTGTTTTTGCCTTTGGACTAGTAAAGATAGTCCTACATTGGCTACACGACCAAGTGGATATCTCAATATAATACTTTGTATGAGTTGAGGTGTGCACATGGGGTGTGATGGGGCACATGGGTGCCATGTGAGAGTGTTTTCCTAGAAAAAAAAATGATTAACTCCTCATGAAAGTATTTGTGTTTTTCTTTATGCTTTGAAATTATTTTCATAGGAGTTAAGCCCCAAAGGGGCTTATCGACTCAGACTCGGACTCGAGCTCAAGGGGGGCAAAATGACGCTTTGTTGGTGCACTTTGCACTTAGCATGTCAGCATTATCGCAAGACGCTTGTGCGCTGTTGTTGTGCTCGTGCACTCATTTTATGCGCAAATTTTATGCTCGGGTTGCATGCGCGCGTTGCATGCGCGTGTTGCATGAGCGGACACTGAACGGACGCCGAGTGGGTGCTGAACGGGCGTTGAGTGGGCTATGCATTTGGTTGCGATTGTGGGATATCAATTTTGTATATTGGCTTTTTAGTTCCACATTGGAAAGAAGAGGATGAGCTTCCATTCTTCCCTATATAAAGAGCCCTCTAGCCTCCTTTTGAGATAGACCAAAAAGTTGAGAAAGAGGAGTCCAAAGGAGTCCATTCGAGTCACACAAAGAGGTGACTACGAGCGTTCCAGAAGTTCTCTAGTGAACTTGCTAGCTCCTAGGAGCAGATCGTTGATAGAGGACGAATCTTGCTTTGAGCAACGGTGGTCTTCACCGCCACAGCAAGAATAATTTTTTATTCTGTCTTCTTCTCCTTTTTTTTCTTGGTTCGTTCTGTCTGATTGTAACTGCATTTTGCAAGGAAGAACGAAGGTAGTTTTTATTTTATTGTAACTCTGTTCTGTCCGTATGTAACTACGATTGCAAAAAAGAACTAGAAGTTTGGTTAATTCTGATTCTTTTATAATCTTGAGAGCAAGTTGTACTCAGAATCCTTATATAGTTCTTCGTAAAAATTGAGAATAGTCAGAGTGAAAACTTTTGTGTGAACCTCTGATCTCGACCACGCGTTCTTCTATTTTTGGTTAAGCCTCGGGACTAACAAATTTGACTTGTTTCTTCATTTTATTTGTCATATTTAATGGTTCATCCCACTATTTTTTCATAATGTACAAATTCTTTCATTTTTTACGGAATTCATCTAGTCATAACGGTCAACCCATTTGACCCAAATAATTTGACGAAAATGTCCGTCCCCCAAAGTCTTCTTCCTCTTCCCACTCAAACACCTCTACTTCCCTCTCCCCATCGCAGACAGTCCGTCGTCGCCACTCGACCCTCACCTCCTCTTCCGTCGCAGCTGTAGTGCCTCAAATCCCGATCCGACCGGGACGAGCACAACGTAATTGGGCTTGTGGCTAATCCGTCTGAGTCGTAGCTTAGATCTCGGCATCTTTGCCACGGACAAAATGCGATGATCCTTTCCAACTCATGGAAAGGACTCTATTGAAACGAGTCCAATAGTTTTCGTGTTTCAAAATGGGTTCCTAAGACTGCAAGTTCTTGCCTTGTGCGAGCGCAACTCCAGGCTCGCACGGCATCACGCCCCTAGCGAGGACGAATCGGTTTCGTAAAGGATCCAGCGAGGATGAACGACCCTTACGGGATTTGGGGCGTGACATATTGGTATCAGAGCTCGGCTGTATTTCCTCGGGTTTTCAAAAAGAATATAAAGGAGTTTGATGCGCCTCTCTATTGAGTTGCGTTCGGCGTCTGCTGCATCAGATGAATCGCCTATACAATAAGCCCGTAGATATAAAATCTATAGGTTTTGAGATGTTAACAAGCTACTCTCTTTTGTAGCAAATGGCTAAGAAAAACACTGCCGCTGCAAGCAGTGCTCAGCCTATTCGAAGCGACCCAACAAGTTCAGGAGAATCCGGAGGAGCGGGTTCGAACGGGATGTCAGAACGGCTTATGCACCTCATGGAGGCGCAACAGCAACAGGCCGTTACTCAGCAGGCAAATATTCAGACCCAATTTGCCGCTCAGCAGAAGCAGCTGGATGCGATGATGCAACTGATTTCATCATTGGCACCCAGCAACGGAGCAACAACAGTGACGCCGCCGGCCGTGGCGGTAGAGGATGAGTCTGAAGAAACTCAGCCTTCAGCTAGGAACACCTGCCGAGCAGCAGAGTTTACAAAAATGCATCCCCCTACGTTCAACGGACGAGCGGAACCGGACGTAGTTCTGGGATGGATTGCTAAGCTGAAGGGACTCTTCAACCTGGTTGGCATCCGGGGGTCCAAGCGAGTTGCCTGTGCATCAGTTCAGCTGGAACTGCGTGCGCATGATTCGTGGGAGGCAACGAAGCAAGGGATTTACGATGCCAATCCCAGCTGTAAAATTACTTGGGAAATGTTCAAATCAGCTTTCATTGAACAGTATATTCCCCGTGCCGTGCGTCAACAAAAGGAAGACGACTTCAGTAATCTAGTCCAAGGGAGTCTGTCTGTTGACGATTATGATTCGATATTCGCTAAGCTGGCAAAGTTTGCTGGGCACTTCCTGCCTAACCAGCAGGCATGGTGCTATCGCTTTTAAAAAGGTTTGAATGATGAGTTGCGTAGGGACGTCATCAATCAAAAGTGTCAAACCTATAGAGAATGCTACGAAGCTGCCCTGGGCAGTGAGCGGATCTTTGGGCGTCATCCCCCAAAGGCAGAAGTGCAAACCCCCCGTACCAACAATAACAAACGACCTCAAGAAACGGGAGGGTCGGGAGCACATAAGCGTCAGCACACGTCGGATAACAGGGGTCAGACTCAGGCACCGAACTGTACCAGGTGCGGCAAGTCAGGGCATCGAGTAAACGATTGTCGGGTTACTGGATGTTTCAAATGTGGTCGTCTGGGCCATAAACAGTTTAACTGCCGGGAGGGTAAGCCGAATCAAAACAACGGGAATAATCAGAACCGAGGGCCTCCAGCAAGTGATGCAAATGCTGTGCCAGTTAATCCACAACGCCAAGGTGCTCAGGGCCGAGTCTATGCCTTGACTCGGGATGAGGCATCTATCTCTGAAACAGTCGTGACAGGTACATTACTTTTCCGAGATTTGCCCGCTAGAGTCTTATTTGATTCAGGTGCTACGCATAGCTTCATATCTGCTGATTTTACTGTTGAGCATAAATTAGCTTCTACTCCCTTATCTATGAATCTTTGCGTAAGCACACCTTCGGGAGTCGACATGCCCGCCCATGCGATCTGTAGGGATGGATATATTTGCATCGGAGGAAGGAAGCTTTCCTTAGATGTCATTGTACTGGACATCAAGGATTACGATATTATTCTCGGGATGGATTGGTTGGGTGCTTGCCATGCAACAATCGAGTGCGCGGAGAAGCGAGTCGTATTTCGTCTACCCGGCGAGGCGGACTTCTACTATTCGTGCAGCGCTGCACCGAAGACGGCAATGGTGATATCAGCAATTTCGGCAAGGCGTATGCTGCATTCGGGTTGTGAAGGGTACTTAGCTTCAGCTCGAGACACTCGGCAGGAAAGTGCAAATGCAGCTCAGGCTGATGTTATAGCAGATTTCCTCGACGTGTTCCCCGACGAGCTGCCTGGAATGTCCCCTGATCGTGAGATCGAATTCAGCATCGACATATTTCCGGATGCGCGACCGATATCGAAGGCACCTTATCGAATGGCTCCAACAGAGTTAAAGGAACTTAAGGTTCAGTTGTAAGACCTGTTGGACCGAGGATACATACGTCCAAGCGTTTCTCCGTGGGGTGCTCCAGTACTGTTCGTGAAAAATAAGGACGGATCCATGCGGCTGTGTATTGACTACCGAGAATTGAATAAGGCGACCGTCCGAAATCAGTACCCTTTGCCAAGAATAGATGACTTGTTTGATCAGCTGCAAGGTGCAACTATTTTCTCCAAAGTTGACCTCAGGTCAGGGTATCACCAGTTAAAGATCAAACCAGAAGACATTCAAAAATTTGTATTCAGAACTCGTTACGGACACTATGAGTTTCTCGTGATGTCGTTCGACTTAACGAACGCCCCTGCAGCTTTCATGGATCTGATGAACCGCGTGTTTCGGCCGTACGTTGACAAGTTTGTCGTCGTATTCATCGACGACATTCTAATATATTCCAAGAGTGAGGCGGAACACAAGGAACACTTGAAGATCGTGTTGCAAACATTACGAGAACATAAGTTGTTCGCTAAGCTCAGCAAGTGCGAGTTCTGGTTGAACAGCGTGGCGTTCCTTGGTCATGTCGTCTCGGCAGAAGGCGTCGCCGTAGACCTGAAGAAAATAGAGGCGGTGGTGGACTGGAAACAACCTACGTCAGCCAGCGAAATCAGAAGCTTTCTCGGCCTAGCAGGATACTACCGTAGATTCGTGAAAGATTTCTCTAAACTGGCCTCGCCTTTGACTCGCCTTACTCAGAAAGGGATTGTATTCAAATGGAGTGAAGAATGCGAAGCCAGCTTTAGTGAATTGAAGCGGCGTCTTATTTCAGCTCCGATTTTAGCACTTCCAGATGGGGTAGAGGAGTTTCAGATATACAGTGACGCTTCAGGACTCGGATTGGGATGTGTACTCATGCAACAGGACAAGGTAATATCGTACGCCTCCAGGCAACTGAAGCCGCACGAGAAAAACTACCCGACGCACGACTTAGAATTGGCGGCGATTGTATTTGCATTGAAGTTGTGGAGGCACTATCTTTACGGTATTGCTTGCAAAATCTTCACAGATCACAAGAGCCTCAAGTATCTATTCACCCAACGGGAACTAAACCTCCGGCAGCGGCGTTGGCTAGAACTTATTAAGGACTATGATCTAACGATCGCGTATACTCCGGGCAAGGGAAACGTCGTTGCTGATGCTCTGAGTCGAAAGCACGTGGGCTCGTTATCTATAAACAACCGTTTACTTCGAGATTTAGAGGCGATGGGCATCGAATTTTGAGTTCGGCAGCAAGGAGTGCAGCTGGCACCACTCCGCCTTGAACCGAGTTTACGAGATAGAATCAAGTCAGCTCAGGAGGGCGATCAGTTCCTAGTGAAGGTGCGCGGATTGATCTCGGCGGGGAAGACGTCTGACTTTGTGGCAGGCGAAGATGGGGCCTTACAAATGAAAGGAAGGCTATGCGTCCCAAGCGACCCTGAACTCCGGAGGAAAATTATGGCGGAAGCGCACTACGCGAAGTATTCTTTGCATCCGGGGAGCACGAAGATGTACAAGGACTTACGCGGTACCTTCTGGTGGAAAGGTATGAAACGGGATGTGGCGACCTTTGTGTCACAGTGCATGGCCTGCCAACAGGTGAAAGCTGAACATCAGAGGCCCGGCAGGGAGATGCAAAACCTCGCTATTCCCGAGTGGAAATGGGACAACATCTCTATGGATTTTATTGTGGGATTTCCGAAGACGCCACGGGGGCATGATGCGATTTGGGTCATAGTTGATCGTTTGACCAAATCAGCCCACTTTCTTCCCATAAAAGTTGCGTGGAGCGTCGATCGGTTAGCACAGATCTACATAGACGAGATTGTCCGATTACACGGAGTGCCCGCTTCTATCGTTTCTGACCGTGACTGACGCTTCTTATCTCATTTTTGGACTAGCCTACAGTCTGCTTTGGGAACCAAGCTACAGTTCAGTACCGCATACCACCCCCAGACTGATGGCCAAACAGAGAGGACAAATCAGATACTTGAAGATATGTTACGGCTGTGTGCGATCGATTTAAGGACTAGTTGGGACACGCACCTTCCGTTGGCGGAGTTTGCGTACAACAACAGCTACCAATCGAGCATCCAGATGGCACCGTACGAAGCGCTCTATGGGCGTAAGTGTCGATCTCCAATCTGTTGGGACGAAGTCGGCGAGCGGCAGGTACTCGGACCCGAGTTGGTGGAGCAGGCGGTGGAGAAAGTTCGCTTGATTCGGGAAAGACTCCGCACTGCGCAGAGCCGACAGAAAAGCTATGCCGATACTCATCGTAGGCCCTTGGAGTTCATGGTCGGGGATCATGTCTTCTTGAAAGTGACGCCGATGCTGGGAGTGATGCGTTTCGGCGTGAAAGGCAAGCTGAGTCCCAGGTTTGTCGGCCCCTTTGAAATACTGGAACGGGTGGCAGCTGTGGCATACCGAGTTGCACTACCTCCCGCCTTGGCTGGAGTACATGACGTATTCCACGTTTCCCAACTGCGGAAGTATGTGCATGACTCGAGTCATGTAGTTAGCTTCGAACAATTAGATTTGAGCACGGATTTGTCATACCCGGAGGAGCCGGTGCAGATTCTGGACCGTAAGGAAAAAGTTCTTCGCAACCGTACGATGTCCTTGGTTCGCGTGCTGTGGCAGAACCATACAGCTGGGGAATCAACCTGGGAAGTCGAAGAGGAGATGAAGGAGAAGTATCCTTCATTGTTCACCGAGTCGGAGGTAGGCCTTGTTCTTAAGTTTCGGGTCGAAACTTTTTCTTAGTGGTATATTATGTAGTGCCTCAAATCCCGATCCGACCGGGACGAGCACTACGTAATTGGGCTTGTGGCTAATCCGTCTGAGTCGTAGCTTAGATCTCGGCATCTTTGCCACGGACAAAATGCGGTGATCCTTTCCAACTCATGGAAAGGACTCTATTGAAACGAGTCCAATAGTTTTCGTGTTTTGGTTGCTTGGTTTTCTTGATTGCCGTTTTGAGGTTCGGGATTTGTGTTGCTTTCGATTTGCTTGGTTTTCGCTGCTGGTTTTATCGTTTGGATTTTGAGGTTTTGGGAAGTTCGGCAAGGAAGGATAGGCAAGATTTCTAACTCGGTGCTCGTGCTGTTTCAGGTCCGCGTAACTGACGTTTGATCGTCGCTAGGCGGAAATCGTGTTTCAGCTACCTTTTTCCTTAACCAGTGAGTGGTTTGGTCCCTTCTTTCCTACTTCTTCATGCCAACATCTCTAAGTTTCAATCGTTCACTCGATGATGTCCGGTTGGACGCCTAGAAAATCCTTAGCCACAGGCATTCCAGCCACTAAGAAAGGAACTTGGGATTTTGTAGGCTAAATTATCATATGCTTGCTTGTAATATAATCTGAGGTTTTGAGAAAAGGAAGTTGGTTGTTGGTGGCGGCCTAGTGCCTCGGTTAGAGTTTGAACTTATGGATAACTGTATCGGAACACCGCTTGGAAAATATAACTGTTGCATGAGATATATATATGTGCTGCTTACTTCTTCTGTTTTTCCTAAATGCATTGTATGTAATATGAATTATTTCATGCATTTGCATGGTCTGGGACAACTTGTGCACAGGGTTTGGCTTTCCTCGAAACGGCTTTCCGGGGCACTGGAACCGTATCGATCCGGAGGGAAATATTTGATTCGTGCTCGTCACGATGCTTAGCTGGACCTCCAGCAGGACTTGCTACCCGGGCTGATAGGGCGCGTCGCTAAGCTTGAAGTATGTCCCTAAGGTGTCGATCACACCAATGACCGCATAGTGTAGAACGCATGCTAACTTATTGTCTTGTGCAGATGGTAAGTATACTTGTGTTTCGTTTCAGGGAAGGCGTGCATCGATTGAGTAAGCAATCGGTGTACTGGTTGGATTCACTGCTGTATTCATTTCCTATCAAAATATGCAACTGATATGAATTGATTTCACTTGCTTCCTTATAGAAGCTATCTTAATGCATGCTCGCCCCTAACAAGCTAGTGTCGATTTAGTCGAGTGGGATTCATCCCGCTCACCAGTACAAGTTAAGTACTGACCCACGTTGTGGGCAACTATTTCAGGCACTCAGACGGTGCAACGCTAGAGCATAGCGAGGAGGCGTTAGGAGCGCTTCTGTTTTGAAGTATAGCTGGAGTCAGTTCATTTTGGAGGCAAAGACTTCAATCTATACAAGGGCGTAATGTGCAAACGACGTGGACTATCTGACGGAGCGCGCCCTGCATTTTGAGTTACCTTTTAGTAATGTAATTCAATAGCCGAGAAGGCGCATCAATGTAAACTCTATGTAAATTACTCTGAATATTCAATGAAAAAGCATGTTTCTTCCGCATTTGTGTTCAAATCTCTGTGAATGTGTTTATCAATTGTGTTTCAAAATGGGTTCCTAAAACTGCAAGTTCTTGCCTTGTGCGACGCAACTCCAGGCTCGCACGGCATCACGCCCCTAGCGAGGACGAATCGGTTCCGTAAAGGATCCAGCGAGGACGAACGACCCTTACGGGATTTGGGGCGTGACAGCAGCAGCAGCAACATCAACAGCACCAACCGCGGCTGTTGTTGCTGCTGCTTTTGTTGCAGGAGCGGGGTGGGGAGGAGGGAGGTGGCAGGGAGGGGAGGAGTGGGGAAGGGAAGGGGGCGGTGGCGGGGAGTGGGGGGGAGCGGCGGTGTGGAGGGGGGGAGTGGGAGGGGGGAAGTAGGAACTGTGGTGGAGCCAGAAATCTTAATTGGATATGGGGGATCTAGGCAAAAATATCGCAGAACTTTGAAGTTTGAACATAGGGACTCTAAATTACCTAGCCTCTGTGGGTTGGCACCTCAGACTTGAGTTATGATGTTGACTCAGTACCCAATATACATTTTGAATTGAATATACTTGGGATGAGTTATATTTTTCTTTTCTTCTATATGCTCATATTTTTATATGAGTCAATGCACATGAGGACTAGTATGAATGGAGTGTACTAGAGCATATGGATGCACATAAAATATAAGAATCAATTTCTATTGGTCTACATGTACATTGATTATGTATGAATATGAGCTAATGGCTCATATTCTGTTTACCCATATATATATATATATATATATATATGGATAAACGAAATATGAGCCATAAACTCATATTTCTTCATGAGCTGATGCACATGTGGACCAATAGGAATGGAGTATACTAGTGCACATGGATGAACATGAAATGTAGTAGTCCATTCCTATTAGTCCACATGTGTATGATTCATATATGAATATGAGCCTATGACTTATATTCTATTTCTCTCTCTCTCTCTCACACACACACACACACACACACATATATAATATATATATATATATATATATATGGGCGAGATATTGCACCAAACAATAATGTACCAAATAATCTCAACCATACCTTTTTTGAAATGTATGGTCATAAATCATCCCATAAAGTTAGTGCCACGTCATCATCATTTATAACTAAATATTTCAAAAAAATGTGTAGCTGAGATTGCTTGGTGCAATAAATGATACAATAAACCTTGATACTATATATATATATATATATATATATATATATATATATATATATAAAAGAACGGATTTGGATATATGCTCTTAAGCATCTCTATTTGTTTTTCAAAATAACAGTTTGAACGGTCAAAAAAATATAATCCAATGACTATTATCTCTATATATAGAGAGAAATCGGCATCCCCACTCTTAAACATTCTGCATCCCCAAAATAATAGTATCTTTTTTTGAATGTTCAGACTATATCAAAATTTCGCAAGAAATTGAAAAGTTTACAGATCTAAATGGTCAATAATAATAATAATAATAATAATAATAATCTAATAGTTGCTAGATGTTTACAGAATAGTTACAGGACTTCTAAAAAATATACTTGATCTCGCTTTAAAAAAAAATCTTTCCTTAAAACAAACATAAAAATAATCTATGATCTTTCGAAACAAATCTAAAAAACAATCCATCTTTAAAAAAAAAAATCAATCTTTAAAAGTAAATCAATATAATTTTAATGTTAATATTAATTTAGTTTTTAATATTAATATTAATATTAATATTAATATTAATTTTAAAGTTAATATTAATATAATTTTAATTTTAATATTAAAAATAATTTATCTATTAAAATTAATGTATCCTTAGAAAGAAATATGTTTTTAAAAATAAATCTAAAAAATAATCTATTTTAAGAGAGATTAAAAATCTAAAAAATAATCTACCCGTGGTGTCCTCCAGAAAAAAATATTTTGAATTTACTAGTATATATAGTTTACTCCTTACAAAAAACAGTTTATGATAGGGTTGGTCCACATGGCCTCATTGTGATAGAGTATGGCAGAAACCACATGATCAAAGGCAGTAATAATGGATGTACTTTGACAAGTAATTTGTCATTACAAAATCTATTTACATTACATTTACATTGTTGTGTCGTCCTACAAGTGTAATCAAGCAGCACCGTGGCCTATCGAGTAATCAAAATCAGAGTTACTCGATCACGAACGGAGTACTACGCAACAACAAATCGTACGGCGCCCACAATGCATCCAGCGGGCACGGGCGGCCGCCGTCGAGCCGGACCCACGGCTTCCCCTTCCCGCTCCAGTGCAGCAGGCTCACCGGCCCCGGGTGCAGGTCCCTGCACAGCCCGCGGAAGTTGTCCCCTCCCAGGCCGTGCTGGTTCCACCTGTGCTCCACCGTCGCGATCCTCCCCGCAAAGACCAGCAGGAACGGCGGCAGCGACCCCAGCTCGTATATCCGCATCCGCTTCTGCAGCTTCATCCACTCCTCGATCTGCTCCGTGTACCTGTTGTATAAATTCAATAGAATAACAAAATAAAAATAAACGATCTATGACCACGATTCGAATCACAGTCCTAAGAAAGTATTAGAGTAGGTGGTGTTGTTCTAAGGATTATAGTTTAAGTTCTAACATGTCCAATTGAAAATTATTTTTGGTGTGCATGTAAAAAAATTTTATCGAGAGCAAAAATATAATAGAAAAAATAAAACAAATAATAAAAATTTAGGATCTAAACTTTCTAATTGGACAAGTGAAGGCTTAAACTCTAAACTGGTATAAAATTCAGATTTAATATGAATGAATAGGATTAAACAAAATAATTATTTAGCTGTGGTGTGTAGCCAATGTAGGACTAAACATGAATATTTTTTGTATGCACAAGAATTACAACAGTACCCTTCCGCCCGCCACCTGGCGAGGTCCATCACCATGACCCCTGTGTTGAAGTAGCAGGCCTTCCGTCCCTCGAACGCCATCGACAGCGCCGGGCTGGCCCAGAAGGTGGGGGTGAAGTAGAAGGTGAAGTTGGCCCTGCAGTACTCCGGCGCCGCCAGCGCCGCGGAGCCGTGCAGAGGGGTGGACGCGAGGGCGGCAATGTCGTCGACGAGGATGAGGTCCGAGTCCAGGTACACGACCCTGGTGACGCAGCGGGGGAGGAGGCGGTGGAGGTAGGATCGGGCGTAGTTGAGCGAGCGGTCGAGCGCGTCGCGGATGGAGGTGGAGATGAGGCCGGAGACGACGGCGTCGTCGAAGTGGTATATGCGGAAGCTGAGGGACGGGAAGGAGGTGGAGACCGTGGCGTTCAAGTAGGCCAGCGACGAGGAGGCGACGAGGTGGAAGTGGACGGACTGCGGGCAGGAGGAGTGCTGCAGCACCGAGTGGATCGCGGCCATCGAGCCGCGGAGGTAGGCCACGTCGAGGGTCATCGCGACGTTCACCGAGGCCGTGCAGCAGCATGTTGTGTCGCTCGGAGGCGGCGGCGGGCACTCGGGCGAGTTGTAGTACTGCGGGGCCTCGCGGTATCCCGGTGGCTCAGCCGCAGACAATGCGATGAAAGGGAGGAGGAGGAGGAGGAGAGAGGAGGGGTTTGGCATTGGCATTGGCATTTTGGTAGGGAAAGTTGTTGTTTGGGGGGAGCGGTGGATATATAGTTCCGAGAATTGCAGCCAGAGTATTAAATTTTAAGTTTATTACGTAAAAGATATAAACATTGAAAAACTATACAAAGAGCATAAGATTGCAAAAAATAGAACGTAAGTTAAACTTACACCCTAAAGAAGTTCTTAAGTCTCATGAAATTTTTATTACCCTCATAATCCGGCTGATTAAATAAAAGTTTATTACTAACAAGCAAATCATTACTAACAATTTTTTTATTTCAGTTTTGTTTTCTTTATTAGATAAACTTAATTTTTTTTATATATAATTGTTTTATTTTATATATATATATATATATATATATATATATATATATATATATATATATATATATATATATATATATTGAAAAATTAGATTTATAAAATTTATTGATATTAGAAACTATTAATACAATTTAAATTATATTAAAATAGTTTAAATTTAATTTGAATATATTTAAATAAAAGTTTGTTATAATTATGTATGTTTGTAAAACTGTGGATATATGTTTTGATATAAAAAATTAGTTTAAATATATTTTGAATATTGAATATATTTTTATTTGGATTTGTTATATATATATATATATATATATATATATATATATATATATATATATATATATATTTTAGGTAGTTATAATAATTTTAAGATGTTTCTACGTAAGAAAAACACGTAAACGGATAGTTAGAATTTTTTTAGAATTTTTTAATTTTTAATTTGTTAATTAAATTGTTTGGTTATTTATTTATGGTTTGGATGGATAAGAAATAAGTTGGTTGAATGTTTGATTTTTCTCCCGTAAGTAATTTTGAAGGAAGAAGTTTGTTTACTTTATTTCAATTTTTCTATTACTAAAAAAAAAAAAATTTATATATTAAAAAAAATCGAAATAGTAACTTACACCAAATAAATGGGCGTAGATTCTTAACTTACGTCCAAGATTAGGGCGTAAGTTCCTAATTTTTCTGCTAAAATTTTAATCCACAGTTTTAAATTTTAATCTGCACCTTCTAAAATAATTTAATATTTATTGGTAACTTATATTCCATAATAGGACGTAAGTTAAGAACCTACGCCCTAAAAAATGGCCTAAATATTTTATATGATTTGTTTAATTCAGATTATGATTCTTATGCTCAAATTTAGGACGATTGTATACTTAGAATACAAATTTAGCAAACTATATGTCTTATTTGAAATAAACTTAAACTTTTATGCTTTATCCCTAATTTTTTGTATATAGTTAGTTGGTGAAGTCATGCTACATATAGTTTTTATAATTGTGGCCAGTTTGGTTCTGATTGTCCAATTTTTTTTGGCCTACATTAGGAAGGGAAATGCTGACATCATTTGTTTTGTTTCGGCCGATAGCAATTTGCCTTGTGGAAGCTCGATTTCGACTGCGATTTTTTCGACTGTCTGTAAAGTATTTTTGTTTTTATAATGGCCTTTGTTATGCCTTACAACCCCCTTACAACTAAGGGGGTTACAACCGCCACATTGCTGACCTCCATTGGGGGAGAGAGGGGAGAGGTGGGGTCGGGTGGGGCCCATATGGCAGGGGAAGAGAGGGTTGTAAGAAGGTTGTAGGTATTTGGTTGTAAACTTAGCATTATTGTTTTATAATCGGTAATGTTTTGACTACAACCAAATGCTTACAATCCTCTTACAACAGCTGACATGGCGTCCGCCCGTTGGGAGAGGGGGGAGAAGTGGCACCCAGTGGAAGCCCAGTAGCAGTCCGGTGGCCGCTGGTGGCATGAGTGCCATGTGGCAACTGTCCATTGGGGAAGGGGGTGGAGTCGATGAGACCCAAATAGCAGGGGGAGGGGGGAGAGTGGGTTGTAAGAAGGTTGTAAGCATTTGGTAGTAAACTTAGCATTATTGTTTTATAATAGGTTTGTTAGGGGCATTGTAAGTGGATCTTAGGTTTTACTATTGGACTAGATTCTTGTCAGTTGAAGGTTAAAATAAATGCTACTTATCATCCAAATTTTTATTTTTTAAATGGTACCAGTTTCTATAATGTGACATCTATATGTAACAAACATGATAAATTTTAAAATTAAAATGAAAATTAAAATTAAAAAATTATATAATTAATTTTTTGGATTAAATTTTGACATGTAAGCTACCATGTCAGTTGTCATATAATAGAAGATAGTATACCCAAAACTTTTGGGTGCCGAATAGCAGAATTGAAAAAAAAATTATCCGTGCAAAAGAATATAACTATTTAAGTTGTTATTATTATCTTATTTATTCTTTGGTTACTATTAATGGATATTCGTGTAATATAATTTATATAAAAAAATACTTTAGCTTAAACATTTTGGTTCATCATTTAAATCATAAAATTTAAGATTCTATCATATAAATTTTAATAAATTGAAGGTCATAAAAAAATATCTTAGTTATATATCAATTTCTCTGGATAAAAAATATAATTTTAATTTTAGATTTGGAAGAAGATTACTACATTCTATATTTAAATTTGAATATGACTACATTTAGGAAAAATATAATCCTTTTAATAAGGTACTGATGCATGAATTTAGGACAGGGCGGGGTGTGGGGGTGGGGTTGGGGGTTCAACATCAAATGTAAAATAAGTCCAAAAATAAAAGGAGATTGAATTATGAGAGAGAGAGAGAGAGAAAGAGAGTCTCGCTTTATCCACTACAAAAATAGAATAAAATAGAGACTGAATCAAGCGACGGAACAAAAATAGTCGCTGGCTAGCGATGGAATGACAACGAACATTTGTATATGCAATACAAATCTATTTTTCTGTCGTTGTTAATATGTCGCTAAGGTGGCATAAGTTAACTAGAGACGCCTTAGCGACGAACAACTTCCATCGCTAGACAACAGCAAAATTAAAATAACATCCTTTCGTTTCTTAATCTAAATTTTTAAACCCAAATTTCCCCCCTCCTCCTCGATTAAACTTCTTGGAGATCGATACAAGAAGTGACTAAAGAAAGAATTTTGGTAGGAGATAAAGAAGGAGATAGCCACTATATATTATAAGGCCCGGTTTGAGAAGGTGAATGCGGCTCGTGCTAAGGTTGGTCTCTACACTAGTGGATCCATCCCAGCTGTCGAGCATTTTCGACGGATGGTAAGTATTCTTTTTTTTTTATGTGTACATTTTTTTACTCTCATATTTTAGTTAATAATTACTTAATTATTATAGTACGAGTAGGCTGACTGGACATACGGAGACCCAAACACAGTTGACTTTCCCAGAATCTTCGAGCGAACCCATAAACGAAGGACGAATATGAAGCTCGTAGATGATCGGACAGTCAAGGCATATGTAAGTTTTATTTATTTTTAATTTTGTCAAATTATTTTTATTATATAATTTTATAATTGTAGAAGCATGAAAAACCTAAAGTCATGCAGGCCGCATAGAGCCCATGAACCCTCACTACCAGAATAACACATATTAGCGACGTCAAAAAATGTTGCTAATATGTAAAACATGTCGCTAAAATGATTTGGCGACGTAATTAGCGATGTTTTTACGTCGTCGCATATTACATGGTCGCTGACAATAAAAATGTCCCTAGTCGTGGTAGCGACATATATTTGCGACGATATGACGTCGCAGAATATACGACGGTTAGCGACGTGTCGTCGTTAAATTGGCGACGCAAACATTGGTCGCAACACGTCGATATATTAGCGACATTATGAGCAACATTTTGCTACAAGAATGCTGACATGGCAAGTTTTGCCATGTCAGCATGTTAGCGACGTGTAGCGACGTACTAGCAACATACATATTTTCCAGGTAGTGACGTTCACCGACGTAACAATACGTTAGTGAACGCCACAAAACATCACAATATTGAAAAAATAGGCTGCAGTTTCTTAAATATTTTCCAACAAAATTCTACCTGTAGTTATAAAATCATATTTTATATAAATCGACCCGGAGCAACCCTTCGTTGAATTCCCTGGGTTTGCCGACCCCTTCGGTGGAACACTCAACACCAAAATTTTTTGGTGTACAGTTAATATAAATAATAAACTAAACTCACATAGAAAAAATTTAACAAAGTTACATTACACTAAATATGTCCAGAGAAGTAGATAAATAAATTTAAAATAAGTGTCACATGCGTCTCAGAATGTAATAAAAAGTATGAAATAAATATATCAAAGACCCAAGAACGGGCTAATACACACAAACACACTAAAACATGTCCAAACAAGGACTACTACTGATGAGGAGGAGCACCGCCGTGCATCTGGGATAGAAGGAACTCATACTGCTCCTGTGAAAGCGTCACCGATACTGATGGAGGAGACAGTGATGGAGGCGGTGTCGATGCCGGCAGACCAGGAGGACGTATCTACTCCAATGCTAGCAGTCGAGCATTGCATGAATCCATGGAAGATACCACCCTCGAAGTGTTCTCCGCCCTCGGGAGTTACATAATATGCAGAAATGATTATTGATTTTAAAATTAAAAATATTTTTACCTTGAAGTGGGCAAACCAAAATGCCTTCCTATCTTCAGAAGCATCTAAGTAGTTGATCCAAGGCCCACCATAGTTCTGCCTCAAAAAATGCCCCTGTGCTCTTTGTATCGCTGAGGGACGATATCTATACAATGATAATTAAATTCATGAATATATAGATATAATCATTTGAAAATGTTAACTATTTAACTTACTTGTTAGGCCCGTCCCATAAAATCTCCATCATCGTCTCGTCCGGAGGCGCGCATGGAGGATCACTCTGATCATGCGCAGATGGAGTTGGCTCAACCTCCTCCATCTGTTCCTCTGTCTCCATGGTACCGTCAGCAGGAGGAAGGCTGGACGGGGGAGTAATCTCAGGCATAGAATTGTTGGTCCCAGGTACCGTCGACGGAGTCCGAGATGTGACTGGCCGGTACACTGGAGTACTCCATGACGAGGATCCGGAACAATTAGCCGGTTCCACAGGAGCACTCCGTCTAGAGGATCTACCTCCGTATAATCCTCGTCGTCCTGTCATACCTGATGATAAAACAAATACACAGACTTATAACAGTTTATAAAAATAACATACGATGATAAAATAAATACACAGACTTATAACAGTATATAAAATATCACAGTCACACAATAAACACAAAATAAAAGTATCACAGTCACACAATATAAAAGTATCCATATTGTTAATATAGATTTTATATTCCACATTAAAAATACAGTACATGGTTAGAGTTCTAAATGGATTTCATTTTTCTTTCAATTCCCTTCTGAAAATTTATCTTCTTTGTTTTCCTCGTCCTCCTCTTCCTCTTTCTCCTCCTCTTCACTTTCATCTACTTCGTCTTCCTCTTCGGATAATTCTACCTCTTATACACGATTAGACGTGTAATGAGGAACTTCTATTGGGTCCACATCTATAATATTTGTTACAATAGGTAGCTCATCCTCCTGATAAGCTATTTTGTTAACGTCAAAGGTATTTTTAGCTTTCATCTTGCATACTGTCCACCAGTCTGACCTCGTTGTTCCTTGTTTAGGATAATTTCTGAAGTACACGAGCTGAACCTGACTTGATAAGATAAATGGTTCATAGCCTTGATATCGTCGTCGGTAGTTTATATCCACAAGACCATGCTTGTATATTTTTCAACCTAGATCTAGGATCGGATCAAACTAATTGCACCCTAATAACATGATCTTAGAATGATCTATTCTATAATTATATGTCAACTCCACAATCTTCCGTAAGACGCCATAAAAATTATTACCTGGATCGCCATCTTTGTAGCTCGAAGATCTGATACACAAACAACTATTTTTTCATAGAATCAAGATCCAAGAAGCTGTCTCTTATTGGGGCTTTTGTTGACTTGAACCTAAACCCATTCACACAGTAGCTTGGCCAGATTTTGACGACATAAATTGGTCCCTTGGCTAGAGTTCTAATAGAATCATTCTCGACTGTTGTGTGGGGACGATCGACCTAAATACTAAGAAAACGATATTAAGTTCAATGTTATGTTAATTATTGTGCATAGTGCATACACAAAAGATCCTTACATATGCACTCAACCACGAAGGAAAATAAAGTCTCATTTCCTGCTCTACTTTTTTATTTGTTATGTATGGTCTCATCGACCTCATCTCATCATTAAATGTGCTAAAAAACAACAAAATATCGTCCGATTAGTGTAACAATATTAGCGGATACTATTACATTAAGATGACTTAAACGTTGACGTATTAATTACTTACCCCTCTAGCTTCTCTACTTCATCCTCATCGCAGTTGAGTAATATATACAACTGAGCAGCCCTTAGCTCGTCGTCATTCAGATATCTCTTATTCATTTTGCCCGAAGGCTTACCAAAAGAATTGAATACTTTCAGTATTACATCATTAGATTCCTGATATCCATCGTCATTTTTGGGAACTCTTGTTCTATTAGTAGCAGCATGCGGCTTGAAATACATCGAGCACAAGTTTGTAATCTCCTCAAGAACATAGACTTCACAAATAGAACCCTTGACCCGTGTCTTATTTTTCACCTTTCTCTTTAGGTGGTTCAGTTGACGCTTGAACGGGTACATCCACCAAAAATCGATAGGCCCACCAACACATGCCTCGTAAGAAAGATGAATTGGCAAATGTTCCATGGAGTTGAAGAATCCAGGAGGGAACACTCTTTCAAGCTTGCACAATATTACTGTAATGTCCTTCTCTTAATTTTCTAGACGACCGACGATCAACTTTGTAGAACAAAGATCCCTGAAGAATATGCTAAGCTCAGTCAATGGATCCCAAACTACCTACGGTAAGAATTCCCAAAATGTAATTGGAACTAACCTCTCTATGAATACGTGGCAGTCGTGGCTCTTCATATCCGTCAGTTTATTCTCCTTCAAGTCAACGCATTTTCTCATATTCAACACGTACCCGTCTGAAAATTTTAGCCCATGAATCCACCTACAAAGTCTCCCTTTATCCTCCTTGTACAGTAAAAAAATTGCCTTAGGCTGCTTATACTTTCCATTCCCTTCTTCTATCAAATACAATGCAGGGCATCTGCATATTTCTTCCAAGTCCAACCTGGCCTTGGAATTGTCTTTCATCTTCCCCTTTACGTCCATCACAGTATTAATTATGTTTTCAAACACATTCTTCTCGATATGCATGACATCAAGGTTATGTCTGATCAGATTAGTACTCCAATATGACAGATCCCAGAATATGCTCCTCTTCGTCCAGTTATGAGTGTGACTAAATCCATCGCACTTGTACCCCTTAGTAGGATCTTCGATAGCACTTGGTAAATCTTTAATGTCTTCCCATATCGTATCTCTGGGCCACCTTGGAGGTAGATTTTCCTTCTCCATAACATCGGCACGAAATGCATTCCTGTTCCTCCGGAACAGGTGATCTGACGGCAAGAATTATCGATAACAATCGAAGAAGTACGATTTTTCTTTATGTTTAAAACGAAAAGCCTTAGTTCAGTCCATACAATACGGACATGATAGACGACAATGAGTTCTCCGTCTTGATAATATGTCATAAGCCAAAAAGTCGTTAATGGTCTACATAAGTACTGCCCTCATCTGAAAATTCTACTTTTTTGAAATGTCGTACGTATTGGCGCCTACTTCCCACAGATGATTCAACTCATCTATCAACGGTTGCAAGTACACATCGTTGACCCACTTCGGATTATTCAGACCCAAAATAATGATGGTTAAGAACATAACCGGAGTATTCATGCACATCTAAGGTGGTAGGTTATACGGGGTGACAATCATGATGATCACAGGTCAACACGAATACTGAGAGCCCGAAAGTCCGAATGGGGTAAAACCGTCAGAGGAGAGCCCCAATATTATATTAAGCAGATCCAAAGCAAGATTGGGATACTCTCGATCGAAGTGCTTCCATGCTTCTCCATCGGATGGGTGATCCATCACTCCTTCAGTTTGTTCTCGTCTGTGCCAACTCATATTTTCGGCAGTCTCCTTCACCATAAACAACCTCTGCAACCGCGACATTAAAGGCAACTAGTGTATCGAATCGGTCATCTTTCTTGCACCGACAGACCTTTCTGTACCAGTCGTCTTGTAGCGATCTGCATAATAAAATCTGTATACATCTTCATCCTTGTCGTCTTTGTAGTACATCATGAACCCGTTGCGACATGCATCAATTTTTTCGTATCCCATCTAGAGAGATCTCACCATCCTCTTAGACCGGTAGAATTCTTTAGGAAACTTAGCACCCGCCGACAAGATCTCTATAATCAACTCCATCAGTCGGTTGTAGCATTCTTGCGACATGTTAAAATTGGACTTGGTGCTCAACAGTCTTGTAACTACCTCCAACGGTGAATGATCCTCATAACCAGGATATAATAAAGTTTTTGCATTCTCCAGTAACCCCATGAACTTTGCAGTATCGACATTCGGTGCCTCCTCAGCTGCATCATGATTGTCCGGATCGAAACTAGGTCCGACAACGTCGAAAATCATGTTCACGCACCCGTCGTCGTAATCAGCATGGTCGTGGACACCCATATATGGCTTCTCATAAGGCTCAGGCTCCGATTCTAAAGACACAAGTTCTCCGTTTGAGGTCCACTAATAGTAATTCGACGTGAAACCTCTCAAGTAATAATGATATGTCACATCCACTTCTGAGTAATATTTCAAGTTGCGATATCTCACACATGGACACTTAATTTTGGTGTCGTCCATGTACCGAGGGAACGGCTTGGCAAACTGCAGAAAATATTCTACCCCCTGTATGAATTCATCCTGCACACCGTACATGTCATCAGGATGATGGTTGTACATCCACGAACGATGATACATATAGTAATTCAGATCAATTTTTAGAAACTTCTGTAAGGATAAATAGACATCGTTCAGGTATATTATCCAAATGGATGCAAATCCAATTCTCACATAATTGATACTAGGATACACTAGTGTTTCACACATAGTTGTTGACACACACACACACACACACACACACACACACACACACACACACACACACACACACACACACACACACACACACACACACACACACACACACACTTATACACATGCACACAAGGCACTAGGATACATAACATCACCATTACCCATGTGACACTATGTTATATATATATATATATATATATATATATATATATATATATATATATATATATATATATATATATATATATATATATTATGTTATCTTATTACGAAATATGTTAACTAAATTACCTATAATAGTTCCGTAATGATAATGTCTTAATGATTAAATTAGTATCTCTTATTTATCAACTAAATCACATTGGTACTAAATCATGTTTAACAATTGTAGGATAACTAATAGGAGATCTCCATAGAAATTATGAACTAGCAACTACTAGCGACGTCTATTCCCTCATTACTAAAAGTAGTCGCTGAAAGTCGTTAACCGTCGCTATTTATGACGTATTGCGACATCTTTTTTTGGAGTCACTAAATTTATGAAAATTAGCAACATTATTTTTTGACATCGCTAATTGGCCAAATTTTGGTAGTGTGAAAATGATGACTTGTTTAACCAATTCAAAAAACTATTAGAGCATCTCCAACCCTATTATTTTGTAATGTGTTTGGCATGAGGCACAAAACTATCTTTTCTAGGTGGCAAGACTATCACAAATGACAATCAAGTAGAAAAGTCTTCTTTAATGCAAATGTATTGAGATACTTAGGGTTTGCTTGGATTTGTTTTCTAAAATTTGGTTTTGAAAACAGTTTCTAAAAGTAAGTTATAAAGTTATTTTCTGAGTATAGAAATTTTTTACTTTGGCTTTGGTTACTTTTATCTGAAAAATAGTTTTTAAAAAAAAGTTAAAAATTATGTTTGGTAAAAAAAGTTTAGAATCTTTTTAACTTTGTCCACAACTATTTGTGTCCAACTGTGTCCCTCCCAAATGTTTCCAGTTCTCGTCCGGTCATCATTGTTCTCGTCTTCTTCGGTTCCCGACACAGGCCGAAGGACGGTATAATGTAGCCAAGGGTAGATGCATGGGTGGTGCCAGTAGTAGCTCTCCGTCAGCCAATGCATATGTGGTGCTAGTAGTAGCTCGAGGAGGCCGAATCCCATGTCCATCAACGACGAGCTCGATGAGATGAATCTGAGCTCGAGGTCCTATTCTCCAAAAAATTCTAACCCTAGACCTAGCCCGCCTCGACGAGGACGACGACAAAAAACAAATGCATGGGTGGTGCCAGTAGTAGCTCTTTGTCGGCCAATGCATATGTGGTGCCAGTAGTAGCTCGAGGCGGCCGACTGCACACACACACACACACACACGCGCACACACACACACACACACACACACACACACACACACACATATATATATATATATATATATATATATATATATATATATATTATAGAACGTGTGTGTCATATCAGTGTATAAATCCCTCACCCTATATATATTACAGAACGTGTGTCGTGTCAGTGTATAAATCCCTCACCCAAAAATAGGTATTTTGTGTATATTTTATATTTATTATATTTATTTTAGATTATTTTAAAAATTAATTAAAACTTATTTATTTTATTAAGATACTTTACCGTAGTTTGGACATTAGTGATGTAGGACGACACCAAAATCTACATCGTCCTTCATAGAAAGTAGCATACACAGGAGACACAACTCGAAGGATATTCGTATGACACACAATTTGATCATTTAACATTAGTATGGCACTAGTGTAACAACCATAGTTTCTTATATTTAATATATATATATATATATATATATATATATATATATATATATATATATATATATATATATATATATATGTATGTATATATAAAATTTATTTATGGTTATGTTTCAATCCAAATACCCAACCCAAAGCCACAAATTAATTTATTGGACACTAGTGGCTTAAAAAAGGGTAATTAATTAATTATATATATTATGTATAATTTATTTTAGGTGAATAGAATTTGAAACCTTCTTGAGATAGGGTCAACCTTTGCACCTTATTCACTTTTAGAGCCAATCCAATTCTAATATTTCCATATTTAGAAACTCCCTTCTTTAAATTCCATCCATCCATTTTTGGTAGGATCTACGTATTTAAATTCATGAATCAAATCTTTGATTTAATTTCCTACAAATTAGGATCTTAATTAAATATGTTGTTTCCAAATTAGGAAAGACCCCTATGCAATCTTGTTGCATATCAATTTAAATCTAAAATAAATATTTTAAAATCTTATTTAAAAATTCTAGAGCACCCTCTCACCCTATTTTAGCCTCTTTAAATTCTATCCATAGATGGAGACACTAAAATAAATCCTAACCACCAAACTACATATCATTATGCATATTTAAACATAACTAAAAGGTTCACCCCCCTCTTCTCTCCTCAAGCAAATTCTCTTCCCCACGACCACCTCCTCCATCCAAGAGCCCTAGTTCATCTCCTTCCTTCTCCTTCTAGTAAGTTTTGTTTAATCCTTCTCTCCTTCATTCTTCAACCTCTTCTTTATATATATATATATATATATTATTTTGAAGAACTCATGCAACCCATGAACCATAGTTTGAGGTTTAACCCAAAACTTTTGTGCATGTATGAAACCTCTTTCAAAACCTTCTTTAATTATTGATAATGAACTTATATAGATGTTATTAATATGGAGTAAATTCAGTTTTTAGTAAAAATTCTAGAATTATTAATAGGTATTAAATTAAAGTTTTGAACATATTTTATGTGTATTTTTGACTTAGTTTTGGTGTAGGCATGTTGGAAACCCTTGGACCTTGTTAGGACTTAATGGTAGATAGAAAATCCTATTTTTCTTGATGAATTAATATTTTTTAGAAATTATATTTTCTGAATTATGTTAAATAAATATTATTTTGATGTCTATATTGTCACAACATTCATGTATCATCTCTTGACATGCATACTAGCAAGATTGGTTGCCAATCCTACGGGAATCAACTTGTAGATGGTAAAACAATACTTTTAAAAAAAAATAAAATGGTATTTATATTATTTATTACTTATTTTTATAATATATATATATATATATATATATATATATATATATATATATATATATATATATTATTTTTATTTATAAAAATTAGAATTCTAGGTATTTTATGTAACAAGTTGACTTAGTTTTGACAAAACTTGACCCCGACAATTTCAGACTTAAACATCGACCAAAAAAATATATTTTCTACATCTAAAATTATATTATTATATTTTAATTCTATTTTTTGAGTATTTATTCCATATTTATTTATTTATCAAAAATTAATTTTTGGTGACTAGTAGGTAATCCGTTATGACCTAGTTTTGGTTTCTACTTGGTTTTGGACTCATAAAATTTATAGGAGATGAACCTATCACTAAAAACCATATTTTTTCGAATAAAATTCCAGAATTAATAGTTTTTAATAAATAATATTTTAAAAATGATTTTTGGCAATGTTTGACGACTAGTAATATTTTAGTATGTAGTTACTTGCATGTGCAACTAACGTAGAATTAATAATTAGATAATAACTTAATTTAACTAGAAAGTAGAGTCTAATTAGTGTAATAATTAATTGGTAGGTGTTCGAGATATTTCTGTGGAGAGCTCCGGACCAGATTTGTTGTGCTCGCAGTTTGGCTTGGAAGGCAAGTACACCTTGCTTGATTGTATTGTTCAGTTTACATATGCCTAGTTTTTATTTGTTAGTTGTGTGTACGTGTCTTCGAGTAGCAGACTTATCCACTATATTATGAAGGTACGAGGTATCTTCTGACCCGACACTTGTTCATCACGTACACTGAGTAAGAGAGTGCATGGACTAGTGTGTCGACCGTACATCGATACGTGAGTTTGCATCTTGTATTAATAGTTGGTGTTAGTTTAGTTTCTAGATTTTTATTGTCATCGTTGCATTATGTCTGCACCTCGTATATGGTTTGGATACATTGGGAGGGGACGATCTACTAGTTAGCGCATTGTATTTATGTTTCTTACTTTGTATATGGTGTGACTGGGGTACCCTCGAGTCCTTTTGGACACCTGGTGGGATGACTATTCTTCTATTTCTCCCTCCTCATCTGCCACTAGAGATGTCTTGAGTGCATTTCACATAGATGGTTTAGTTACCCAATTTATTATTTACTGCTTTACTTTCATGCATGTCAATTTTTTGTGTACTTGTTATGTCCCTCTGAGGACCTGACATCCTTTTCAGGTATAGAAGATCATGACTATTTGTAGGAGCACGGATCATGACTTGCTACTTCTTTCTCTTTCTAGGAGTCTTTCTTTTGAGCTTCTTGATCACTAGATGATATACTTATTTTATTATCTTTTATATCCTTGTTTGGTAGTGGATTTGTCTCCACCCGACTATTAGTTCTTCTCGACTATTTTATACTTGGTTAATTATCATATTTGGTTATTTATTACTATTTGGTTTTATGGATGGGATTAGTATTGCCTGTGACTTGCGAAATTATATACCACTTATGAATTATTATTCATAAAATAGTGTATGTATGTATGATAGTATCCATATATTGGAGTTGTCATATACATATGGCTGGCATGCTTACTTATTCCTAGTCGTACATATTTTGGGACTGGGGCATGACATAGTATTTGTGTCAGCGTGTGTCGTATCATATTTATACATATTTTACACAACGTGTCCGTATTAGTGTCTGTGTCAGTGTGCGTGTGTGTGTCATGTCAGTGTATGTGTTAGTGTGTCTGTGTCTATGTCGGCAAGAGGGGGTTAGGGTTAGGGTTACCTGACCGAGGGGGTCGAGGTCGCGGTCGGGGTCGGATGGGTCACGGGGGGAGCACGGTTGGAACCCTAACCCTAAGACGGTCGGTGCCGGAGGGGGTCGCGGGGGTCGCGGAGAGAGAGAGAGAGAGAGAGAGAGAGAGAGGGTTTACAGTCGGAGCCGGAGGGGGTCGAGGAGGAGAACGGTCGGTGCCGGAGGGGTCGTGCAGGAAAATTAGGGGGGAAATCGGGTTTAGAAATTTTTGGAAAGGGAAAATGAAATATGTCTGTAAACCTATATAAAAATATTTTAGCGACGTATGGAATATGACATCGCTAAACATCGCATATTTCATTATATTTAGCAACGTTTGGAAGATAACGTCGCTATAATAAAAATAATAGCGACATTTTACGACATCTGACGATATCTGCTTCCGTAATATTTTTTGTAGTCGCTAAGGTCGCGGACAGTCACTAACAGCGACGTTTTGCGATGTTACTTTCTGGCGTCGCTAAATTCAAAAATGATAGTGAAGTCAGTGAGTTACGTCGCTAAAAATATCGCTATTTTCTTATATTTTGGTAGTGCCTCAACATGAAGGCAGGCCGCATAAAGCCTATGAGGCCAAGAAGCTCGTCTAGCCTGACAAAATCTCTATGTGGCCCAGGAGTTGAGAGCCACAAATGACCTATGACACAACATTAATTACCTGACATGAAGTTCTGACATGACTTCGAGAGTCGAGAAAAATGCGGCACATAAAAAGATAGAAAGTCACATCAATGCATTGATGACCCTGTCAGATAAGCCGTGCCTCATGGTCACTCGTATACGGCCTTGAGTCTATGCGGCCTCGTCATCATGATGCCAATGTGTCCAGAAGACCTAGGCCAAATGAGAGATATATGATCAAGACGTTATACGGCCGAGATGTTATGTGTCACGATCTGCACCCGGTGTGATGGCACGAGTACGTGGGTACGTCCAGCCTACGCTGCAATATCGGGATTTAATGCTGTCTAGGTCATCATTAACTAACTAGCATATCACACAATATATATAATCTGTCAATGATATCTCAACTCCAAGAAGGAGGACAATATAATTATAATGACAATGATAAATACTCAATCATAAATCTAATGCATGATAAGATATCAAAGAAGTCTAAAAACTAAAAAGTCTAAACAACAAGAACAAATAGAAATAATATCCAAGTCTCAATGTAAACTGGAAACAAATTTGGTACCAATATGCTAATAAAACTAACTAGGCTAACTAGTGATCCAGCTAGTCCTTCCGGCAATCACTCCTGAGCTATGGGGTCCATGGCTGTACCATCAATATCTTGAGGTCCGTAATAGGTCGAACACCAATCCTCCGAGTCATCTGAAAAATATTATCCAGTCAGGATTGGAGCAAAGTATAACCCAATAGCAGTTCCAATTAATTGACAAAAACTATAAAATAGTTATAAAAAGTAATACATGTTAAGCAAGGAAAGTAAACGACTCAGAGGATAAATACAGTCATAGTTAATTTAAGAAGCAAGACAAGATATGCATGGTGAATCAAGAAAATATGGTAAATAAAGACTGTGAATAGACGAGAACAAAACTAGATAGATAAGATATGTGTCCAGCAAGTATCAGGTGAAGCCAGCAAGAACGTAACTAAACTAGAGTGTTTTGAAATACCACTTTCGATATTTAAACGACTAGGGGTAATACGGCTCATCGCACGTGAGGTGTGCGTCTGTTATCTTTCCAGATTAGACCAGTAGGGGGTGATTCCAACTTTTAGGAATGTTTATGTGTCTACTAAGATATTTTCTCGCCCGACTAGTATAAATGAATCCAAGTCCCCACACACAAATCAAGTACAAGGCCAGCCAAATAAAAGTAAGTGATGCTAGTAAGTGAGTCCTGATGTGATACCAGTAATGAGTCATGAAGTAGAGGCCAGACAAGTATGATGCACGTGTCGCAAGAGAGTGAATCCATATAATACTAATTCGTGTATCTATAGTGTCGAGGAATCAAGGAGAACAATGCTATAAACCAGAATCATAGTAAATATCAAATAATGGAAACTATTAGAGAATGTACTCGCCTGTGGCCCTAAGCAAATAATGTGATTCAATGTCCAAGCTGGTGTCATACAAACCTATATACAAGATCTCATGTCATTTGGTGTGATGAAGTGATAAACAAGTTTAAATAAGCTAAATATGGTTTTCTAGGTCATTTCTAGGTCGTACTAGTCAAACTAAGTCAAACTAGTTTAGTACCTTAATTTTTTGTTCGTACCTAGCTTCTAGGGTGGTTACAAGGCTAAACTATTTGATACTAGGTTGTGACTAGATTTCTAGGTCCATACTAGTCAATACTAGCTACTAACTATACTAAGATACTATGTTTACCCTTTACCTTGAGATACCCCATTTACCTTGACTAAAATCTTAAGGTAATTCCTAATACCCTCGTCATATATCTAGTCATTAGATATAACTATGTATACACTCTATATATATAGATACTAATACCTAGTTATACTAATATCTGTATGCTATGGCACACAATACCTACACAACTTCAATCCTGACCTTGTTGCTAATATCCCATGGGTACTTGCACTTAAACTCTCACCAACTATGCACTCTACTATCTAGTGCACCCAACCTCTCAATACTTAGACACCAACCTGATACCACTGCCCAGACTCACAGAGTACCATTGAACTATCCCCTACTGACACACTAACTCACATTTGTTATATCTTGGTTCCAAGTCATTACCTACTTGACATTTCCCTTAAGTCACTCATAGAACTCCTTCTCATCATCCTATCTTCTCACATAAATAGCCACACACAGGCTCACCAAAGACACACTTTCACACCTAGATACTTGCCACTCTAAGTATACACTCCAAACCTCCTCTCATACCATACTTGTTGTTGTGCAGTGCAACCTGGGTTCCCCCTCTCTGTTAATCACCTACAACCTTCCCAAAAACCACTGCCTGCACTATAGTAACAAGCCCTCACATGGACACTATAACATAATAATTTGTACCCACATCACCTTGTTCACCCGTATACTGCACCTTATGGTGGGAACACTCACTGTTACACATTGGTATCAGTCCCCAACATCACTATACCTCAAAACACTCATCTCTCACTGATATCGAAGTCAACATCCATAGCAACATCTTTATATGTCCACATTAGGACATCATACTCACATACACCTATATAAGTACTGACCTTTGCAACTGAACATTACACCTTGCTGCACTCTCTGGTGCACTTGGTCCAGCAGTGCACTAATACACAGTATTAAATAATCACTTAATTCCTATCTCCAAAACCTGATACCATCATTTACCTCACTGCCCAATATACCAAAAATACTTAACCCCCAATGCTAATACCTATCCTATACTGTCTTGGCACCCATACCTGATGCTCCCTCAGTTGGTACCCGAGTATCCTGACACCCACATCACCCTTCATGAATATATGATACACAATTCCTATCCAAATCAACACCATCACGAACATCACCATGATACACCACAACTATCACTTAGACCCTCTAAGAAGACACAGACTATACACCCCCACTCTCATGAATCTACATCGATTATGACATGTCCTACATTTGCACACAACCAAATCTATCTATGGATACTTAACCAATTAGATATCCTAACATTCCCATGATACACCCTCACACAAGACATCTCCTCCTGATACTTAGCTCACAAACTGAAACTATACCTATCCAAAACTGTAGCTGGTATACACACACTCCTCATACTTTCTGCAACACCATCACCTAAGGACTCTTCTCTACATATCTGAACCCAGGATCATGCTCATTGTGCATTATCATAGTGTGGTGTGCACTACAGATACTTACCTAATGGACACATCACTCACACATGTTGATGAGCAACCTGCAGTTGCTCCCCCTCTCAAAATTCTTACTGTACAACAATGCACTGTTACCCAGCAGTACCCTTACGAGCTTGCAGACCAACTGCAAATGCAGTACTCCTCCATGCCCACTGTTGTGTAGTGGCCAACACCAACTCAGTATATTCCTAGTTATACCCTGGTACACCTAGGTCTCCTCTCATCAAACTAAACCTCCCCCACTGGAACCTCTGAACCCGGGTCCCTTTCAAGCCTATACACACCCACATGCTCATAACACTGGTACTCTCCTATACACTCATAAACTAACTTATATGAGATACACCATGCATATAGACACACACACCAATTAAATGTAATTCATCAAACCCCTCATGGACACCCTCATCAATACACAACAACCCACAACATTGATACACTTCTAACACCCATGATACATCAACCCATATCATTAAACACCTAGTGTGCAACACTTAGTGTTACTACTTGTGTATCGTGATACTCATATTACCAGCATCCACTTTCTCTAATACCATGATAAACCATATAATTACTATATATCATCACTAAATATATCAAATAGGATATGATACATCTATTCTAATGCATATACAAAAAAAATGACACAAGGGAACACCTACCCATAGAACTTACCAATTCTATCCTCAGTATCATGAAATTTTATGACACGGACTCCCCGTATCCAATTATGGACATGTGCCTAGTCCCACAACCCTGATCTAAGTCTATTTAGATCTAATTGGTCTCATGACACACACTTGATGTGTCAATCTCGTAATTCTCCCTAATTGGACACAAATTATCATGTAAATTCTATAATACAAATCATATGAACGTAGTTCTTGATCCTATGGGTAGATCTAATTCAAGGAATATTTTCTAATAGTTAAATACATGAATTAGAGTCTAAATTAAGGGATAGATTCAGAATTTATCTATTAAGAAATGGCTTCCCAATATAATGCTCAATGGACACAATTTTTCTTGTCAATTCCTTTTCCTTCAAGTGCTCATTGCAATCCAAGCTCCAATGCTTCCTAGATGATAAAATTTAGAGGGAATTGGTGTAAATTATGTTAAATTTTATGGAAGGATGAGTCAATTTGGGGATGAACTAAATTAGAATTCTAAAATGAATTAATTGTGGAGAGGTGAGAGAGAGAGAGAGAGAGAGAGAGAGAGAGAGAGAGAGAGAGAGAAATCCCCCTTAAATCTGGCTGGCCCCCTTCTCTTCCCCTCCAAGCAATATGTAATATCTACAATGCCCCTACAAACTAGTCATGAGATATTAATTAGGTAGGGCTATATTAGGAAGCTTCTAAACTAATAAAAATTAATATAAGTCTCATAATTAACAAAATGAATGAGTCTAATTGGGCCTAGTCAAATGTTGGCCTCAATGTGTCATGAGTAATCTTATTAGGTCCACTAGTGTCAAGTCCAAATAAATAGGCTAGTCCACTAACTCTTAAATAAATAGCATACTACATAATAATAATTATTAGCACAAAATTATATATATAATACGATCACTAAATATAATAAATATAAAATGACAAAAATATTCTTATCTAGAAATGTGGGAGTGATAATCATACCCTCCGTAGAAAAATTTCGTCCTCGAAATTTAAAGGTGATCGTACTCCTTCTAGGTCAAACCCCCAACAATCATGATCAAAGAAAATTCTCATCTAAAATTATACTATATACAATCTTATGAAAAGAAACCATCATGCATGGTTATGGTCTTACTTGTCATGATTGGCAGTCTCAATTAGGGTATACTAACTATACTAACTATAATATAGAACAAAAGAAATCTATAAGGTACTAATGAAGCAGACCACAATAGATGGAAATGAAGGAAATAAACAAGATGGAACAGAACAAAACCTGCTAACCCATCACCTATAACATCGACCTCCTCGACCGTTATCTCAAATGCCCTGTCCCACTAGAGTGTCTCTCTCTGCTGGTACGGGACATGATGCTGTGCCACAGGTGGCCTAGCTCCATCTCTCTGACCTCGTGCTCCACCAAATAGAGGTACAGTGGGACAATCTCTCATCTAGTGTGCAACGAATCCATAAAACAAACACACCTTCAGCCTCCTTCTACAAATATCCCAAGTGTGTCCTTACTTCCTACAGTTGGCACAAGTGGACAATGGCTGAATCTGCCTCTGAGGCTGCTGCTGAACTGGGGCACGAACTGGCGCCTGAACCTGCTGCTGGATATGGGGACGCTTAGCTGGTCCAGCACTTCTACCAGCACCACCCGAAAAATCTCTACCTCTCTTGGACTTAAGATCCAAGTCATTCTCAGTCCTCTGTACATCCACCAGGATCTCCTCGAATATAACTGTGCGGTGTCTCCTAGTGAGAGATTTGATCTCCCTGGTCAAATCCTTCCAGAACTTCCTAGCCTTCCCTTGGGGATTTTGTCCCTCCACAAACATGCCTAATCTGTCGAACTCTGTGGCATACTCGTCCACTGTCATGTTCCCCTGGATGAGGTCTAGGAACTATCTCTCTAGGGCACTTAGAGCCACATCCGGAAATAACTTCTTAAAAGTTTTCCAAGTCAATCCTGTCACCGCGATCCTCAGGTCTGTGCGGAACCATGTCAGTGCTACGTCGAACATCTTGCTACCCGCTGCCTCCACTCTTAAACCCTCCAGAATTTGTGCCAATCGCAGGTTCCTCTCTACGTCCTCGATCCAATTGTTGACATATAAGATCCCTTATGTTCCCTTGAAGTCGTTCGACCTCATCCTCTTAAAATCAATAATAGTGTCCGGCCTCTGCTGCTGCGAATCGGGCTGGGGTAGACTAATCTGAGGCTGAGTAAGCGCTACTCTCTCCACGAATGCTAGAGCAAACTAATGGGTTCTTTATTCCTTGCCTCATCATGTCTGACTGGTGGTGCTGAGCCTCTGCCTGGGACCTCTGGGCCTCCATCATCTCCCTAAAAAGTGCAAACATCTGCATGACGTCGACTGGTATTGGGGGTGGTGGAAGCTTCTCTGAAACTGCTGGCACTGACCTCTGAACTAGAGGTGGAGCACCCCTAAAAGCTGCTGCTGAAATTCCCACCTGTACTGGTGAATCAACCCTCTGAGCTGGAGACGGTGGAGCGGTAGCTACTGCTGCTGCTCGTCTCGGAGGTGGTAAGTAATCGACCTCGTTGAGACTGTGCCAGAGCGATGCGATCGAGTCTTCGACGACATCCTAAAGACATATCAAAACAAAGGAATCAATATTGCATAATATACGATATCATCAAAGAAAGACAATATATTTCAAAAGAAGCAATATTCAGAATGATAAGGATAGCAAAATTAATAGATTAAAAGTTTCCTAGTTGTGATTGAGTACTCTCTCTCTATCTTATATCCTATTGTTTGCCATTTAAAATAAAATTGAACTGAAAGAACTGGATTTGATTAACGAACTAAGAGAAAGTACAAAGAAGTCCTAGAAGATAATCTAAGTACAAATTTATTTTCTGGGGGTGACGATGGAGGGTTAGGAGTGTAGCAACTCTCTTTACTCCGTGGTTTCTCTTGCTCGAGTGTAGATTCACAGATAGCCAGTCAGGTCCCTTGGTATGTTCTCTCTGAAGCAGAAAAATGCGAACCTTTAGAACATTCAAGTTGTTCCTATTTAAAGCCATCGTGTTAATGGGCTATGGGTGCCGCATATACCTCTGTTTGGTGGCCGCATAAGGCTCCTTCAACAGAATATGGTTTTAACTGTTACCGCATGCCATAGGCAAAATTTTATGTGGTCTTGGTTGAGATATGCTGTTGATGAGATCTCGAGGTTGTTATCAACCTGTTGTAGGCAAGACTTGGTCAGCTGGACACGTAGTCAGCACCAACTATGCAAAGATCTCTACAGTTGTAACGGGAAGATCTTGTGAGCTGGAGGTCTCATAACAACTGGGCCACATGTTGGCGAGGCCGCATGGGTCATGTAGCTGCTTATGTGCTCTCGTTTGGGCCTTGGTCGAATGGACACTCTGGCCACATGTTGGCAAGGCCGCATGGGTCTTATAGTCGCATACGTTCTCTCGTTTGGGCCTTGGTCGAATGGACACTCTGGTCGCATGTTGACAAGGCCGCATGGATCTTGTAGCCGCATACGTGCTCTTGTTTGGGCCTTGGTCGAATGGACAATCTGGCCGCATGTTGGCGAGGCTGCATAGGTCTTGTATCTCTATACGAGGGAACACGTGGCATGGCACTTTTGTCGAAGCAATTAATGCGCTGATGTTACCCGTTGTCTTCTTTTGAGCCATCATCTTTCACGAGTCTCAAAGCATCTCAGAGTGATGAGTGATGTGTCAGAGCCTCTGACAGATATCAAAATCTTTGTCAGGGGGTCCTTATGCGGCCTCCCTGTTCTGTGGTGGTTCAGGCCGCATATACTATACTATGCGGCCTCTCTGCGGCTTGGTTGATCAGGCCACATGTGGCTTCTCTATGACTTGATTATTCAGGCCGCATAAAGGCTATTATGCGGCTTCCGTCTAGCCATATCTATCATGTTTTATGCGACATGAGCTCTATGCGGCCTATAGTATTTTTATGCTCCTAAAAGATCCCCTTCAAAGTTTCCAAAAATGACAAGTTTGGAATACTTTGAATAAGAAGCATGGTCGAGCACTTTTGGTCTCATAGGAGCGACATGCCGTATGACTACATGTTGCCGCATAGCACGTTCTGCCAGACTGTTAAGTGATTAAATGAGTGAATTTGTTTTGATCTTTGTGCGGATCTCTAGGGATCCTGTGCTATCTCCTAATATGGGGTTCGAGGCATCTGTTTTCGAGGAGATTAAAGAGGATTAAACAGATAAAGGTGTCAGGTTCATCTAATTAACCCCTCGGTTCATTGCCTCGATCCCTTTACGCAATTTTGGAGCCTATAAATAGGCTGTCAGGGGAGGGGAGAAAACTTTTATCTTTTTGCTTTCTTCCTCCTTTTACTGCGAAGGATGCTGAAGGCTACGACCCTTCTCGACGAGGAGTTTGTCAGGGGCGATCTTGATCCTTGGCCCCCTGATTCCGGTGCTTTACTCGGAGGTAGGAGAGCACCTCTTTCTTCGTGTCGGGCTTCCATGGACACAAAGACACCCTTGCACAGTCTTGCCGTATGGACGAAAAATCTTCTAGAATACGCACAGACTTCTTACAAAGCCTTATCACATGGATGAGAGATCATCCCGAACATGCCCAGGCTTTCTTCATTAGTCTGTCCCATGGATGGGCAACCATCATGCGGTACCTAAGATCCTGCCACATGGATAAAGGCTCGACCTGGACATGCGATACCCATGACTCTGTCGCATGGATGGAAGCTCAATCTGGACATGCGACCACCATGGCTCTGCCACATGGAAGATACCTCATGCGTCGACTAGGCTCTGTCGCATAGACATCAAATTTATCTTTGTATGCTGATGTCATATGTTTTTCTTGTGCAGGCTTTGTTCTCCCTCGCGTGGCTTATGATGGAGCATGGAAGGATATCATAACACCCATTGTTCGGGGTAAAGACCAACTTTATTTGGCGGTTTGCCAAGAACTGATCCAAGAGACAAGGACAGTTTAGCAAGAACTAATCTAGGAGACGAGGATAAAAATCCGGTGTCGTATGCTGAGCTGTCCTTGTTCATGCAACATGCCAGCTGCTTTTTTTCCCTTTTATGTGGTTCTCTATCAGCCGGGAGACTGCGGGGTCGATGACAAGATTTGGATTAATTACCATTCCTATCGTCGGTCTTCGCGCATGATTATAGAGTGCATTCTCCTGCTCATCCCTTGCTATCCGTCGGTATGGATTCTTTTCTATATATTGAGATTTGCACTATAGTGGGATGATCCAGAAAGAATTGAGTTCTGCTGCGTGCTCGACTTGTGTCAGTAGCAACGACAGCACAGAGGGGCGCCTGGATGGAGAAAGTTATGATTGTAAAATTTTCTATCACCTGTACTCATGATCTTGAATATTAATGAAAAGTTTATCTTTTTCCAGAACTTGTCTGTCGTGTTAAATATTGTGGACTTTGGGTATTTGTACTAGAGGTAATATGGACGTAGTACAATACCATAGTTGTTGAGGATATCCCGCTGGGGGATCTTTGGTGGACCTATTACCCTTTTGCGCACTTGGGGTACAAGTAATAAGTTCGAAATAGGCCTTGCCAGAGGTGGTATGGTCATGAAGTATGGTCATGACAAGTTTGATGGACTTAACACAGTTGGCGCACTTAAATTTAAGAGAAGGTGATAACTTGAGATGACGGGTGGTGATAGTCGTAAGGAGAGGTTTGCTCAGAGGTCACTTGTAGATGGCAGACTCTCGGGGAAGGATGTAAGGACGATAGCTCAGAGATAACATAGACGTGAGCTGATCAATAGCCATATCGAGAGGATAGGTATGATCTTGAGGACATCCCACTGGGATAATTTTGGTGGACTTATTATTTGTTGCGCACGTTGAGTACAAATAATAAATTTGAGAACAATCTCTATTACAGGTAATATGGACGTGATAGATTTTTTGGATAGTAAGGACATCTCGCTGGGGGATCTTTGGTGGACCTATTATCCTTTTGCGCACTTGGGGTGCAAGTAATATTTCGAAACAAATCCTATCAGAGGTAATATGGACGTGATTGGTTTTTTGGACCCATTACTTTTTTTCGTACGTTAGTGCAAGTAATATGTTTGAGACAAGCTCTGCCAGAGGTAATATGGATGTGACAGTTTTTGTTGACTTATTATTTTTTGTGCACGTTGAGTGCAAATAATAAGTTCAAAAATAATCCATATCAGAGGTAATATGGACGTGATAGATTTTGTGGACCCATTACTTTTTTGTAATTGTTAGTGCAAGTAATAGGTTTGAGACAAGCCCTGCCAGAGATAATATGGACGTGGCAGTTTTTGTGGACTTAACATCGCTGGTGTACCTTGTTGAGTACAGGTGATAAGTGAGGATGACAACCGATATCAGAGGTAATATGGACGTAATGATCGATAGCTAAAACCCGGGAGGTTTGCTCAGAGGTAATATGAACATGGCAAACTCAGTCGGGAAGAAATGTTAGGACAACAGTTTAAAGGTAATATGGATGTGAACCAATGTTCAAAAAATTCACTGAGGAGTAATTTTTTGAGTGTGGTCTATCCAAACACGAAGATAGCGTAAAGGATTGCTCTGCTGGGAAGATTGACGGGACGATTTCTCAGAGGTAATATAGACATGGCTAGCGTCTAACGAGATTGATTTTTGAGTGGTCACTGCGGGAGTGTGCGAGTGGACATGAGGACCGCTCCGCTGGGGAGATTTTGGAGGTCCATCATCCGTTGCGTATCCAGGACTCCTGGATATAGATGATGGCTTTTACAAGAATTTATAACAAAGGGAAAAATGTTGCACATAGGCACTTGCTGTGGAATAAGAACCCAGAGTTAATTTGTACATCTGGGTTGTCCCGCTAGGAATGAGGGGAGTACAAGTCTAGTTTAGACGTAGTACCTTTTTAGGAACTTACCATTGATATGCATCATGAGCAAGTCACCGTTGGGTTTGGTATGTGCCGTTGAAAAACACGGTTTCCACAATTAATGGACCCTCCCATTTAGGTTAGAATTTGCCAGCCATCTTGTGAGTCATGGGATATACTTGCATCTCCATATCCCAGCCCTCTGCGAGTGCTGTTGTAATAACTTTCGGATTATAAAGGAATACGTCGTCCTTTACCAAAATTTAGACCTTCAGTTTTTTGGAGGTCATATCCCATCATTGACATAAGACAGAGTGATTATTAGTTGTAATGATGGAACTGGGACAGCCCATCATTTATTGCATTGAATATTGTCGATGACTTAGCTTGCGCCGAATAAGGAGCTCTGTGCACATGAATATTTCCACGTGCACACGAGAGAGTTGGTTGAGTTGTGCGTGTAGGATCACTGTCACGTGCGCATGATTGTCTAACACGTCGATGACCACTGCTTGCTGCGCATTTGTGTATATTACGTAGGGGAACACTATCTGTTATCCGTAAGGATTTGTTACAATGAGAATTACTATTGTGTTCACTTGAAGTGTGATACGTCGTTATACTGAAGACTTGCTCGGATGCGTACAATAAAGCACTGCTATCATGCGCCATTGCTGATGAGTCATATGAGACTTAGATTTTGTGCACATGGAGACTTGTTGAGCTACGTTGACCATCCGAAGTCTACAATTGGTATTTTCTAAGTAAAGAATCCTGCGGCCCGGCCTGTATTGCTTTTCCTTTGACCTGGTCATTGAAGGAGCTTTAACGTTGGGCGCCACAAAATCTTGCTGGTAGATAAGTCCTGACCTGGTTGCCCTTTCCCAGGCCTCCTTAGTGGTGGAAGAAACCTTGTGACAAGACTTAGTTTTTCGTGTTTTAGGCCTGATGGCGGAAGACGCTACTTGCTACGTTAAGTCTGGGACAAGATTCGGGTGGACCCACATGATTTTGCCCCTAGGTGTAGTAAGAGGTGTCAGCCCGAATGCTTGGTCGCGAGCTGGTGGAAGGTTGACAACTTCCATAGTCGCCTTAGGGACTAGGACCACTCCGTCTTAGGTTTCCGTCGGTGGAAAGTTTTCAAATTGGAGGAACACCATGTTGGCGGCGACCGTCACATCGTCGAAGTCCAAGGAAAGGGCCTTGGTATCGATCAAGCGTTGGATGTACTGCTTCAGGGTATATCACTCCTGCGTTGGGTGGTGGACGTATCGGTGGAAGTGACAATACTTCGGCTTATCGATTTTTGTCGCTTCAGGCCGACGTCTGATATCGGCGAGCCAAATTTTGCCTCCCTGCATTAGCATGTCGATGATGAGTTTGATATCCTGATCTTTAAAAGATTAAATCTCCTTTGGTTTTGGAGGCTCTGCCTAATTTTCCTCAGGTTTATTGGTCAAGGTATCGACCATAGCCTGTTTTCCCTTTCCATCACGGCTGCTACTGCCGCTGTTACTGTTGTTGTTGTTGTTGTTGTTGTTGTTGTTGTTGTTGGGGTTAGGGCGTTTATCCTTGTCCTCAGTGGTAGGGATATGGATCCCCAAATTTAGGGCGTTCTTCAGCTTCTTCTCCGCATTGACAACGCTTACGATGAATATCGTCCAGTCTTTAAACTGGGCATCATCCATCTAGAGGCTGACTGTCGTAAGTAGTTTCCTCTGGCATATCTTCATTAGCATTGCTTCGGGATTGCCAGGGGGCAGTCTTAGAGCTGTCTGTCAAAATCATTTGATGTAGTTACGAGCAAGCTTATTTTCTCCCTGGACGACATCCATCAGTGTAGACATTGTTATATCATGTCTTGTCTCATAAAATCTTTTGAAGAAAATACTCTTGAGATCGTCGAATAACAATATACAATTGTCCGGCATGCTACAGAACCAGTCGAAGGCTACTCCCGCCAATGCTCCGACAAAGAGCCTGGTAAGGATGGCATCATTGCGGGGTAGGTGCCCTGTTGTTGTCTCGAAGTAGCTTATGTACCGACGAGGGACGGAATTCTCGTCAAATGTGTCTATGTTGAAGGGCTTGTACCTTGGCGGGTATGGTACATCCCTTCATTCCAGCGGGTATGGTTGGCGTACTCCAAGATCGCAGAGTAATTTCTGATTACCCATGGAGTTCAGTCGAGCTCGGAGTTTTCGAACCTCTTTTATTGCTTCCTTATTCTCGTTTGCTGCCGAAGGGGATGAGGAACCAGGTTGGGGAGGATTGCCGCATGTGGGTGGAGCTATTGTGTTTGAATTTGCGTTAGTCCCGGGATCCAAGTTAGCTGGCGCAGAGGTCCTTACCGGCTTAGAGGCCAAATTTTCCTTGATTTCCAACATTATTTGGGTCAAGGCTTGTATCGATGGATTCATGTTCTGTATCATATTCTCGAGAGCCTCCAGGCTCTGTCAGTCACTAGGGGAGTCATAGTCATCCCCGGCCATGTATACCATCCTTACGTGGGGAGAGATGGACGGGGCCATGGATGCCGTACTCTCTGTCTCGGACCCTTGCAATAAGATGTCTTCAAGAAAGACTGGCAGTGTTGTGTCCTCCTCAGATTCGTAAGAGGCTATGTCATCTCTGTGAGATTAGCCACTCCCAGGGGTTTCGAAATCCGTTCCTCGAGAGTCATCATCCTTCTGGAATGCTGGATTGTTGTGTAGGTCCAGGGATTTACGAACCTAAGCTTAGGGAGCCCCTAGGGGTTCCGAGGAAAAACTACCCCCAGCAGCTGAGAGCTTCTTCCTCGAGCGAGTTCCATAGAAAATGCCTTCCATGGGTCTTGTTCCCGACCCTCCAAGTAGTCTTCCTCTCAACGCACTGGTCGAGAGTGGCGGACTGGAGGTGCTGGCATTCTTTCCTCCTTTGGTAGAGGGAACCTTTTGAGCCGAGTAGCATGCGACGAAGGGCAGCTCCTCCTGTGGCGCTTGCGCCTGACCCCCGGGTTGTTGTCGGGTGGGTGTCTTCTGGTACAGTCGTTGGAAGGCTAACTGCCTGTTTGTGGGTGCTGTTGCCCTATTGCAGCAGCAGTTAATGAAAATCTTGGCACAATGACGCCTTGGAGAGGACATTCCATCGGTCGATGTTGTTTCCCACGCTTTGCGTTTGTGATTGATCACGTTGTGCAAGTCGAGCGAGGGCTGTTCTACCTTTGCACCCTTTTTGTGGGCCCGGGTAGATCGAGCGCATGGGTGTGTAGGTGTTGTGTTGGCTCCCAGATCGGAGGTTCGTACAGGAACTTGCCTCAGATCGTTGGCGGGAGACTTTTGAGATCGACCCTGTCCATTTTCCTTTGGGGGCTGGACGCATGGGGCAGTCTTATATAATTTTTCATCTGGGGCCCACGTAATGATTAGTAGTGCCCTCTGACGGTCGACTGACTGGACAGTTGTCTGAGCTTGGCGAGCTAGCACAGTCCTGGACCTCTTTGACTTAGCCCCTGCGGGCGCATAGTACGCAGAGTCCAAGTTTGAGTCTTTGTCGTACTCATTGGGCCACATAGAATCTTGGCCGTATGAGATACGATCGAAGACATAAATTCTGCAGCTATCTGGGCCGAATGGGGACTACTGTTTGCGGTTGAGAGCTGAGGCCACATGAGGATGTTTGCTAGTCTTATGCGGCCTTTTTTTTGGCCGCATGGAACTTGCTTCAGCCCCAGAACGTTTGGTATCGTAGTATTTTCCTTTACTAGAGTCTGAGTGCTGAGTAGTTTCCACGTCGGGTAGGGAGGCCGCAAGGACGTGGACTTCTTGGGTGCACGCCTGGCAATCAGCAACTGGGCGAGCGTTTGGAACCGCCCCTTCCGCAGTTGGACAAGGTGCGTCGGCCTTTGCTACCCATTGCCTGTGGGTCGCCTTGGGATTGGGTAGCCTTGAGGAAGGACTGACGCTTCCTTCCGAGTGCATATCCTCGAACGCTTGCTGGTCGAAGCGAACCACTAGCATGTTTTGTGTCGAGCTGAGGTTGGACGCATCAGACTACGTCACTGACTTCTAAATAGAGGAGAAGTTAGTCCCCAGCAGAGTCGCCATCTTGTTTGCCATTTAAATCAAAAGAGAACTGAAAGAACTAGATTTGATTAACAAACTAAGAGAAAGTACAAAGAAGTCCTAGAAGATAATCTAAGTACAATTTTTTTTTCTGGGGGTGACGATAGAGGGTTAGGAGTGTAGAAACTTTCTTTACTCCGTGGATGATCCGATGCAGAAGCTCTTTTCTCTTGCTCGAGTTTAGATCCGCAGATAGTCAGCCAGGTTCCTTGGTCTGTTCTCTCTGAAGCAGAAAAAAGTCGATCTTTAGAACGTTCAAGTTTCTCCTATTTATAGCCAACGTGATGATGGGCTATGGGTGCCGCATATGCCTATGTTTGGTGGCCGTATAAGGCTCATTCAACAGAATGCGGTTGTAACTGTTGTCGCATGCCATGGGCAGATTTCTATGTGGTCTTAGTTGAGATATGCTATTGATGAGATCTTGGGGTTGTTATTAACACGTTGTAGGCGAGACTTGGTCAGCTGGGCATGTAGTCAGCACCAACTATGCGAAGATCTCTGCAGTTGTAACGGAAAGATCTTGTGAGCTGGAGGCCGCATAATAACTATGCCGTATGTTGGCGAGGTTGTATGGGTCATGTAGCCGCATACTTGATCTAGTTTGGGCCGTGGTCGAATGGACACTCTGGCTGCATGTTGGCGAGGCCACATGGGTCTTATAGCCGCATACGTGCTCTCATTTGGGCCTTGGTAGAATGGACACTCTGGCCGCATGTTGGCGAGGCCGCATGGATCTTGTAGCCGCATACATGCTCTTATTTGGGCTTACTTCTTATACGAACGTCCTTGTAGAAGCTCAACGCATGAAAAGCGTCAACGGGAGAGAGTCCAGCCAGAAGCGGCCATATGTACTAGCACTATACCGAGCATAACAGGGAGGAGCTACAAAGCGACCTCACATGCACCGGTCACCTAGAGCAACCCCACGGATACTGCCGATATGTCAATATTGTGGCAAGCAAGGCCATCATGCGACCGAGTATAGACGCAAGTTAGGACTATGCTTTATTTGAGGATCGAAACTACACTCGGCACGAGACTGTATGGAACAGCGGAGGGAGCACTGATGATTCATCGACCAGCCCTACCAACACCAGCACCAGGACTCTCTACTTGTCATTATTGTGACAAGGTAGGCCATCTCGCCATGGAATGTCGACACAGATTGGGATTATGTTTGCTTTATGGTTCAGACCAGCATTCAACCAAAGATTGCACGAAATATCGAGGAGGAGCACCGATGATATATATATACTCTAACACTCAACACACACAACACAACACTCACAACACTCACCAACACGCACACAACCACCCCTATGCACACAAACACCTATAAATATATAAAATATAACCCGAGAATTCTAGCACACACTCTCCGAAGCTAACCCAATGTGCGCACAAGCCCGAAACTAGGAAACCAAGTCGAAATGGCCGTTCGGTCATTTCGACGAACACACGGTGTGCGGTTCAAAAAACCTCCTGAAACGCACACCAAACCAACTCGGAATCGGCCCAAAATTTACCCAAGGGTTCTAAATGATGTCTAGATCCTAGAAAAAATGCTAACTCGTCGATTCTAGGTCCATGGCAAAAATGCGCACGCATATAGAACCGACGAAGATGAAAACCCCTAAAACGCCCGAAACGCCCGTTTTTTTGCGACACAACTTCACGTGTCCGTACGGAGATACGTACTAACCCTCAAGACACCCGACAACGTCTACCTAGGTGCGTCTAACCTAGGGCATCACCCACAATTGGGCCAATCTCGGATTCTACCCGAAATTGACACAAAACCTAATGTTAAAGTCTCCAAACACAACCAAACTAGTTCCAACTTCCTCCCACGGGTAGCCCTAAGGTCTAGGAAGGTTCTAAATCACTAATTACACTATATAAGCATAATTACAAGCGAGAAAATTAGGATTTACCTCTTGGGAGTTGGAATCCCAAGCTAAAGTCTCCAAAACTCTCCTAATCCACCACACCAAGCTTCCAAGCTTCCAATCCAAGATCCAATACCAAATCTAAGCTCTACCCACCTAGGTTAGAGAAAAGTGTAGGGTTAGGGTTCACATCCATGAAGAATAGAAGAAGAAAGAGAAGAAAGAGAAGAAATAGAGCACTTACTTGGATGTGGGAAGAAGAAAGGAAGAAGAAAGAGTGGAGAAGAAGAAGAAGGAATGAAGAAGAGGGGGAGGCTCCTGCTTTGTTCGGGTCTGGGAATGGAATTAGGGGCCGGCCACTACATGTAATAAAGGATTTCACAAAGTCCAAAAGACTAAAATGCCCTCCCCTAGGGTTTTGGGTCTGGGGTTCCAAAAGCACTCAAACTAACTCCTAATCCCTCCAACTAACTAAAATATAATAAATATTCTAAACCCAAAAATAAGCCTCATAAAGGTGTTGGTTGGGTCGGACATGGGTCCACTAGGGTCTGACATGGGTCCAGGCTAGCCAAAACCCTAAAACAATCAATAGAAAAATAATACAACCACTAATTAAATATAAATACAATTAATTATAAATAATACAAAATTAACCAAATTAAAATATAAAAAATATCCGGCTCTGGAAATGGGGTAGTGACAAGCCTATCCTCCTTAGAAAATTTTGTCCTCGAAATTTAAAGTCAATCGTACACCCTCTAGGTCAAACCCCCAACAATCACAGTCAAAAAATTCTACCTAAACAACATACAAGATCATGGTCCTACTGGTCGTGTTATCACAGTCTCAATCAGGGTCACTACACTATCTACCACAGTACAATAGAAAAGTCTAACAGGTACTAATGAAGCACACCACAAGGAATGGAAAAGACAGGAAGAAGAACAAAGAGACAGACCTGCTAACCCGACACCCGTAGCATCGGCCTCTTAGACCGTCAACACATAAGCCCTGTCCAGTTGGGGTATATCCCTTGCTGGTGCGGGGCATGATGCTGTGCCACAGGTGGCCTAGCTCCATCTCTCTGATCCTGTTCTCCACCAAATGGAGGTACAGTGGGACAATCTCACATCTGATGAGCAGCGGATCCACAGAACAAACACACCTTTAGCCTCCTCCTACAAACATTGTCACGCCCCAGTCCCAAAATATCGAGGGACTAGACACGTGGCAATGACCAGCAGCACACACCGATGGACAATCCAATTTAATGGATCCATCGGGGCGCACTTAAGCTATAGTACAACAATAATGGTCTAGATATACTAATCTCATCCACAGATATGAATACAACAATATCAGAATCATAAAGCAAGATCAATCTCAATAAAATATAAACTCGAAAATAACCCGATAATTAGTCTGATACATCTGTCAAGATACAAGAGTAAAGATAACCACAGCAAATACTGAGTATGGAAACAGTATATACTCAGAAGATACCCGCAGAGATCACTCATCTACTGGATCTGGTACTGCTTCAGTGCCTGCTCCTGATAATGCTCCTGCTCCGTAAACCTCGGGATAGATCTCGTCTGCTAATCCTGGGGACATAATCCGGATCCAGGTCCTCAGGGGACATAGCAAGGTACAAATAATACAAATCAAAATAAATGCAGTGCAGAAATAAATAAAATAATAGGGTAAATATATAACCAGCTAAGTGATATGCAAGTGAGAGTTTTAGTCATACTCGGGCTGAGACTACTACAGGATCAGTGTCGGAGAAACCCATAGCAGTATTCTCTCGAAGGGCCAGTACGGTACCAAAGCTCTGTTGTCAGAGTCTAAGGCACTTCCATTAAATTATTATATATATATAATCAGCCTTTTGTATGGTAAATCTTTCCCCACCCAATGTAATCTCACGTCTCATGTCCATGACACGCAGGATCAAAACTAATGCAGCAAGTCATTTAAAGTCTATGAATAAACTATCTATGTCATAAAACCTGTATCCTACACAGAATCACCATAAATATCTCAGGAAGATTCTGTCTCATAAATAGTGTCAAGTATCCTGGGTCTATTTACTTGATAAGACAAGTACGAGAATGTAAAGGGTCACGATGTCCATGTCTAGATGACGTACACAACTCTGCGTAAGTGTTGGTACCCGACTATTAATCGGATGCTAAGTAAGTCACACGGTCCTAGGTCAAGCATGCACAACAATATAAATAAATCAAGGAAAATATGTAACAAGACTGCAAAGTTTGGCAAGGTACACTTGCCTGGGGTTTGAATACCAACAGCTGTCCCTGTATCAGTGGATCCTGCAGGTACTCCTCCAAAAGCTGTAATAAATATCACCAACAGTCTCAGAAAATATCAAATAGCTAGAAACGCCTGTCCTTAAGTCCGATTTGGATACAAGGGCGAAAATGACATTTTTGGGTCAAAGCGGGGTCCACATGTGGGCCACTTTACACCGAAAAATGTGTCAGGGTCAAAGGTCTCCAAATTCGTCAAACTTAGTGTCAACAAGTCAGGAACGATGATACGAACCCAACGGAACTTCCAGAATTGGATTCCGATGAGCCGATCACAAAATCGCCCGTCAAGTGGAGCCTGTGGGGCCCACGATACGCAATTTTGTCAACGTTCTCAGAATCGAACCAAACTTGGGTCACAGGACCAGCGTATCGCTATGAGTCCGATGTCGCAAGTTTCGTCTCGATCCGACGTGTGTACCCAAAGTTACGACGCGTTCCAGAATAGGCGGATATAGGGCGTTGTCGGCGGATACACGTTAATTTTGGTGTGCACGCACATCCAAATCAACTTCTGTGAAATCCCATACGTCCGTATCAACGACGCGCACATTTCGGTAAAGACCGCGTACGACCAAGTCGTCCCGTTTGGCGGGGCGCACTCAGTTCCGGGGTGAAATATGGCGTTATTTTTCCTGTTTTTGGATCGCGGTTCGCGATCACCACAGGATGCGACGCACCGAGTGAGTTGCACGGGCATCGAGAGGGTTACACAGTCTACGCATTACAACAGATGGGACAGAAAATGAAGAACCGAGGAGAGAGAAAATGCTACCTGAACTGGGCTCCGTGAAATCTGAATTTCATGTGTCCGCGAGGAGATGCGACACGGGGAAACTGTGTCCGGTTGCTGTGTTCGTCTAGGTTTAGGGTTTTTTGTGTCCGTGTCAGCGGAGACTCGCCGGGGCAGGCGGCTTGGGGCGGAGGTGACCACGGCGGAGGTGACTGAGCCGTGCCGGAGAGGGGATGCAGGGAGTCATGGCTGGGAGCGTCGATGGCTGCGGGCTGAGGAGGAAGGTGGTGCCGAGGCAGCGGGCTAGGGCAGCGAGTGGGCGGTCGGGGCTAGGGTGAGGTGGTGGAGCGGGGAGAGGGCTCGAGGGGTCTGCGGGTCGGAGACGGGAGAGAGGCGGAGGAGTTGGGGAGATGGCTCGGGGTGGCTAGGTCTCAGGCGGCCAGGGTCGAGCTCGGGCGGTGAGGGGGCTCGAGTCGACGGGGTCATTTGGGAGCAGAGGAGGGAGGCTAGGGCAGGGGGTTGACTCGTCGAGAGGAGGAAGACGACGGGTCAGGGTGGAGGAGCAGGAGTCGAGGGGTTCCGGTCAGGGGAGAACGGAGGCGGGTTGAGGGGAGGAGACGGTGGAGAGGGTCGTGGTCAGGGAAGACGAGGATGGATAGGGTGGTGGTCGAGTCGGTGCTAGAGATGGGGGGAAAGTCGAGGCTGCGGGGCTCGTCGGCTGGGCTGCGGGACTCGTGGCAGAGGAAGGAGGTGGCTGCAGGCTGGGGTTCGACGAGGAGGCGGCTAGGGTTCAGGCGAGGCGGCGGAGCAGAGCTTGAGGGAGAGAAAGGTGGCGGCGGCTACGCGGATCTCGAGGCCAATAAATAGGTGCGCCGCCGGGTCGGAACAGTGATTCCGACCCGAATTAGGTTTAGGGTTTCGGTGTGTGTTTCGTGTCCGGGTCGGGTTCGATTCGGATCCGACCCGACCCGACCCGTTAAGGCTGGCTTGGTTTGGTTCGGGTAAACCGGTCCGGTCCGGTTTGGTTTATTTCAAATAAACCCGATTTATTTCAGGGTTTAATTCGGTTTAAATAAAAAAATAGTTTTTAGGGCTTTAAAACTGCTTCCGGAGTCCAATAAATTCACAGAAAATTACCCTATGTCCAGTTTTCCATTTTACACCATAAAATATTATTTTAATATTAATTAACATCATTTAAAAATTATTTAAAATCTAAATATCTTAGTTTTAATTACAGAAAAAACCCAGAAAATTACATAAAATTGTAAAAAATTTAAACTAAAAATTTCTAAAAATCAGGGGGTTTACAAACATCCCAAGTGTGTCCTGCCTTCATGCAGTAGGCACAAGTGGGCACCCTCTGATCCTAACCCTTCTGCGTTGCCTTCTGTATATAGGGACGCTTAGCCGGTCCCGCACTACCACTCGCACAACCTGAATTATCCCTTCCTCTCTTGGACTTGAGCTCCAAGTCATCATCTTCCCTCTGAGCATCTCCTACTATCTGCTCGAAAGTCGCCTCGCGGTCGCTCATAGTCAAAGACTTGACCGCCATGACCAAGCCCTTGCGAAACTTCCTCGCCTTTGCTGCCTCACTCAAGCCCTCTACAAATCTGCCCAGACGGTAGAACTCCGCTGCATACTCGTCCACCATCATGCTCCCTTGGACGAGTGCCTCGAACTGGCTCTCCAAAGCACTGAGCGCCACATCTGGGAAAAGTTTCTCCTTAAAAAGCCTCTTGAAAGCCTCCCAAGTAAGCCCTGGTGCCGCGAACCTCATATCAGTGCGATACCATGTCAAAGCGAGGTTGAACATCTGACTGCCCGCTGCCTCTATCTGCATACTGTCTGGAATCCGTGCCAGCCTGAAGATGCCCTCAATCTGCTCTATCCAGTCATCCGCGTATAGGATCCCTTCTGTACCACGGAACTCCTTGGGCCGCATCCTCTGGAAGTCAATGATACTGCCCGGCCTCGGTCGCTGAATCTGATCTGCCTGTGGCTGAATCTGTGACACCCTGTCCACTGCCGTCATGGCTACCTGGTGGGCGTTCTCAATGCCCAGCCTCATCACATCCACCTGATGGTGCTGCGCGTCCATCATCTCTCTGAAGAACGCAAACAACTGTGCGGCGTCTACTGGTACAGGAAGTGGTGGAGGAACCACCAGAACGACTGGGGTAGTCCTCGGATCGACAGGTGAAGGAGGATCCCCGAGAGAAGCAGATGCTCCCTCAACCGCAGGAGTGGTGAGTAGAGCGGTAGCAGCTGCCTGAATACGAGCTGGACGAGAGGTAGCAAACCTCTCGGTAGTAGCTGCAGGAACGGTACGATGGGATCGTGTCTTCGGAGGCATCCTGAACACAGATCAAAAGAAGTCAATACGGCGCAAGATACGATATCATCAAAGAAGGACAGTAATATTTAAAAAGAAACAATTTTAGAATAATTCGACTGGAATTGTTCCTAGTCATGATTGAGTACACTCTTATCCTAGATCCTATATCCTATAGCAGGCTCACAGCAGTACAACTAAATCGTTGTACCACCACGATATCGTACTAATTGCGAATCGAGACCTGCATGGGCCACCACCAAAAATGTGTCACGACCCGCACCCAAAAAATCGGGCATGAGTCGTGGGTACGTCCAGCCTACGCTGCAGCATCGACGGTAGAATGCTGTCTAGGTCTACTATCTAGATAACAATCTCATGCAATCAATATATAGGTACCTATCA